>JARJDZ010009064.1:0-37348 GCA_030264555.1 Aleochara sp. GC000083 | reverse complement strand
TTTAGAATCGCGTTTGCGAGATAAACTGTTGCTGCGACAACGACTGTTCTCTGGAAGCTAAACAAGTTTTTAGCTTCTGCAAAGATGAACAATTTCTGCACTCAAAGGATACAAGTTATTGTAATTATATGCAGTATATCTACAATAATCGAACTTTACATGAATATGAAGTGCAGCAAAATACTCTATTTTGCATAGCAAAAACAAACTTACCACCACATTACTATCATCAAAAGAAAAAGGTTGCTTCGTTCTTTCTAAATGCGATAACATTGTTAACACTTCAGTTTTAGATCATTGTGAATCCATTACATGCAAATGATGTAATTGATAAAAGCCCAACATATCAGTGGGCAAATCCTGATGAAGCTGAAGGAGATTTTGGTCAAAATCTACCATTAAATTTAACGAATCACACAGCAATTTATGGAGATAATTTGTATATGCTGAAGAACTACTCGAAACCATTTTTACTTGGTAATCATTAGTGTTTGTTATTGTTTTCAATTAATTGCTTTCTTGTCTTGCAGAAATTAGTGATAATTTTGTTTCACCTGATTGTATAATATCTAAACCAGTTGAATATTTGAAAGATATTCAAACATCTTGCAGGCAAACGCTGAATTACCAAAATCCACAGCTATTTTTACAGTTCTACCAGGGAAATCTAACAGTATTATCATCATTACGTTTCTTGAATGTCTCTTTGGATAATTACGAGGTATGTTTATTCAGAAACCTTATGAAATGATGATTGAAACTTGTTTTTTAGGGTTGTCCTAAGAATGTTTGTGTGGAAATTAACCTGAGACAGTGTGATGCACTTCCTTGCAGGAACTTATCGAAAAATCTGCACGCAGAATGCAATTCTAAGATGTGCACGAATATTGTTACTTCGGTGAACTACAAATTCTATCATAATGGGACTTTCGGCATTCAGAACATAAACTTAGATCTGATATTAACCAACATAACAATGCCTCCTACATTTATTGACCAACAATTCAGTGTGAAGTTCTTGTGGCATAATCAAACGGAGTTTAACTTCACTGATGCGAGAAGCGGAAATCCAGGATATATTGTTGGCAAACCCGTTTTGACTGGTAGATTACTAACAATCGCTAATATAACAACGAATTCAACAACAAATATAACGATAACATCACTCACAACAAAGTTGCAAAGACCTTTTGATAAGTTCATTCAAAATTATTTGGTATTCCCGAAAAATGTGAAGGGGAAATGTGTTTTGTCGAATGATATTTATGAACCTGTGGAATTCGGATACAATATGTTAACGAAATGCTTACATGTGCAGGGATTTACACGAAAAGCGAATATGACTCATAATGAAACTTGTTGGCAATTGCAAAACAATATTTTGGCATATTGGTCTCTGGATGTGGATCCAAAACAGCATGCGAATACGAGTCGTAACAATAGTTTCGCGCATTTTGGAAATGCGCAAAATAACAATCTGAAAGACTGGGGACACTTTCTGTTCGATGTGTTTCCTGAAGAGTTGCTCAACGAAACATTTGGTCGTGAAGTTACAAATAATACTATCGAGTGCCAAAATATAAGCACGGCCGTTAAGTATAATATCTTTTACGAACGAGTTGAAGATGAACAGGCACGCATATCGGCCATATACGTTGAATTCGCGAATTTAAAACTCGTAAAATTGCACGTTTTCAATAATAACGTGTTTCCTGATATACGTCTTACAAGTGAAGTAATGTTTTACGATGTCACAGGCGTTAGAAATCTTAAATACGTTGATCCACCATCGTTGGATATCAAATTACCTTACGACTTCTTTTATCCGTTTGTGCGAATCGAAAATTCTGGATTCAATCTGCACAAACGAATAAATATTGCACTGATTTCATCAGCGATGTTAGTTATAAGTTGTTTGCACTTCACATGAAAATGTACTAACATTATAATTAGATTCTTTAGATTTAAGCGACGATATTACTTAAATAAAGTATTTTGTGTGACACTGTTTGGATTGAATTGGTGTGAAACTGGGCGATAATGCATTCAGCGTCGAATAAATTACAGTTATATTCATGCTTTATACAATAGTTGATTATATCGTTATTTTAAATAATAAAACAATAATTTCATTTAAATTTCAATCATAGCAATTTCTATCTTTGAGTAGCTAGTTTCAGCTGACTTCAGTGTTTGTCGCTTCGGTACAAATAATCAAGTAAATAATTAGAATCACACGAAATCTTGCATCTGATGGCATTGCACGCCTCAAATAATAATACTCGATAAAAATTATTCGTAGGCTATAAAATATAAATTATCTTATAATTACAATAAAATAAATATCTTATAAGTTTCTCTCGTCGCGTTTCGCTTATTTATAGTAATTGCATCATCATAAATTAAGAACATCTTTAACTGCATTAGCAATGAATGAAATCTTTCTTCATCGTTTTTTTTTTCGTTTTGCTTTCGTATAGACGTGTAACTTGAGGTGAATAACGTTAAGTTTGGTTTGAATGTGTTCGGCTGCATTTGATTGACAAATGTTATACAATACCATACTTTTATGTCGGTTAACAATGAGATATTATAAAATCTAATAATTTTGCTCGAAATGCTAGGTAGTGCTAGTCGCAACATGGTATTAATAATTAGTTTACAATATTGTCTCACTTTCCAATTTCGTTAACGGTACGATTAAAACACGCTGTTTATCTCTCTTATTCAACGTTTGTGTGCTCATCTCTTTTTGCTATCAGCATATTATCATGGACATTTGGTAATCACTGATCATGCGTTGGTATGCGAGTATTGCTAGCAATACGAGAGGAAACATGGACTGACCCGTGCATTGAGCAGCCAACAGCATTATAACGATTAACAATGCATCCGCAATGATTTGCAATTACAAAATGTCTTCATATTTTCCGTTCAGCAGTAATAGTTCAACATTAATTTCATCTTCACAACTCGTATTATGTTATCCATGACGTTCTAATGCGAATATGTATACTATGTTATGTAGCTTCAGCTAATGCAAGTTCCCTTCTTAATTAGGTTTGTTTTTGTTTGATCAACTACTTGGCTGTTTCGTTCTAATGTTCATATTCAATATGTATACTATTTAGAATGTATATAAACCAATAGAAAAATTGTACTAACCGCCTCATACACAAAATACAGACTGTACACAATTGATAAAACAATAATAAATAAAAATAGAAAATAATACATACATATATAAAACGCTTTTGCAATTAAATAATACAATACACTTACATACAATGTTTAAAAACTCTTGTCGCTGAGTTGTCCAATTAATAAAAATGTCTATAAGAAAACAAATCTCTATATCTTCTATATACTATGAATAAAACTTTTTCATAAAATGACTAAAAGCTATGTAATTGCAATGTAGATGATATAAAAAGCATCATTCATGGTGTGTGTGTGTTCATTGTTAGCTCTGTAAGTTCAATGTTGTTCATCTTATTAAGCTTCGTTAGTGTTTTTTTTTGATTTTCCCTTCTTGTAAAATATTGCTCGAAACCGTTAATTGACTTGTTTCGTTCACAAAACAAACATGTGAACACTTTACTAAACGAGATAATCTCATCACGAGAGAAATAAATTAAATATGTAACAAAATCAAACATTTGAATATAGGAAGTGCTAAGATTATTAAGTACAACAGGCCTGAAATGCGCACGCAATGCCGGCATTGAAATGAAACTCGTATATGCACATGAATGCACGGGTACTTGACGCATATCTGTCTCCATGTCGAGGTAACTCAAAGAATATGTAAATTGTTCAACGAGGGGCGGTAAACGGAAACGGAAATCGAACTGCACGCGCATCGACAACGAACGGCGGGCGTCCTGAATAATTTGTTTGCATGAAATCTGAACCATCAAAAGCTGGGAGCTTTTAGCTATCATAACTGGAGCTATGATGGTGGTCGGCTTGCGGCGACGGCGGCGTCGACAGATTCGAGCTATTGTTGCTGGCGATCGAATGTCGCGGACTGCTGCTCCTTTCCGTACCCTGGAAATGAGTAGCGGTTATTTCGGATGACGAAAAGTAGGCGTCGCACGTTACTTTAATCATATCGTGTAACGAGGACATGCTGCCTAGGCTGGCTGGATCCGGCGAGGGAGACGTGTCGGATGGTCGAGGAAGGGCTGGCGGAAGTTCGCGTGGTCTTGGAGGTGCCGCCCGCCGCGAGCCGTTATATGCCGGAAATCCAGTACGCAAGGGTTGCGGATTCGATATTTCCGGTCGCCTACGCTCGCCGTGTTTCGGCGGTAGAGGTGCTACTTTAGGCTAAATCCAATTAAACCGCAAAAATTAGCATTCAGATCCAAATTGTAAAAAAATTTCAACTCACTCTAGGTTGTACTGGTGGTGGCAGTTGTGTATCTGGTGTCGCAACAAGGCCCTGACCGGTCGTTAGATCAATAAGTCGTTGTTTCTCGATGCCTTCGCCTGGTCCCATATGCGAAACGTGGTTGAAGTTCGTTGGTGCTGAAATTAGTTTTGATCGGCGATCCGTGCTACTGAAATAGAAATGATGTTATATCCCCGTTCTTTGCATTTCGTAAATAACTTACATTCTCTGCGACTTGTTTCCTTCACGCAGGGAAAATCGTCGTCTAGGCCTTGAAATCGTCCTGCCATCCCGGTCAACGGCATAAAGGTTCTCCAAATTTAAAACTTCCGGTTGGTGTATATTAGACAAGTAAAGCATGTGTATCAAGTCATGTAAGACACAAAGAGTAAGACTACCAGTCTCAAGTAATGGTCGTGAACGCTTCACGTTGAGTGTCTGTACCCATTCGCCGCTCGCACAATTAAATATGTCAATATGCGTGTCGCTGTAAATGATCAAATGCCCATCGCGATATCCGATTGCTGTTGGTACAGCCGGATACATGATTTCTCTATCACGGGATTTACGCCCATGTCTATCCACGTAGACGGCCAACGTGCCGAAAACCAACAAATATTCATGTTTTGGCAACTCAATCACTCGGTGAGCGTCAACAATACTGCAAGCTAAAGTCGCTTGTAATGGATTTTCTGGATGGAGTAATGCTGNGAAGGCGAGCCAATGCACAACCTTCCATCAGAGAGCAATTGCAGCGACTGAACACAGACTGGTAACTGGATTTCGCGCAATCTATTATGTCTGGCACGAGTGCGGGTGATTTCGTAGAGGATGACCGATGTGTTCTGCTGTTTGCGTACGGCTACGCAGATGCAATACACGGGACCTGGGTTGACTGGAACTGGACCGACCGTAAACAACGAGCAACCCTTGCTTTCGGTAACTTTGATCCATTCGGTATCGTCCCCATCGAGGGCACGAACGGGTACCAGTCGAACGTATCGTTGCTTCCCGCTAAGTACAATCAATAATTGCTCAGCCGCAATGTACTCGAGCTGGTAAATTTTCTTTGCTTCCCCAGCACGTGCAATTTCTGCAATTCAAAAAATGTAAGAATATGTTATGAATGGAAATAAAAATTAATTTACCTTTACTATCAAGATCAACGCAATACAAGCCATCTTCAGTGCCCAGTGCAATCCGATCGGGGTCAATTACAGCTGCACTGAGCGCGTTTCTAAGCAGGGTTAACGAGTTATCAATGAGCTCTCTAGCGATTAATACAGTTGTGCTTGGTAGATTGTTTCGCTTCATGATACGATGCAGTTCGGATAATGCAACAACCCACTTGGACTTTTCGCCTTCGGTGTCAGCCAGCATTAGCATTGAATTTCTAGGTCCGGGTGGTTCCATAAAGGACGTGGTAATCTGCAAGTATTTCCAAAATAAGTTATTGCACATATTAAAGACGTTAAATGCATCAATTAAAGGTAGGAATGAATTTTTTTACCCTAAATATGCAAGGAATGTCCTTCTTGTTCGCATGTATCACATCGGAGTCCTTAACGCCGGTAACGCTAAATTGGGGATCGCGCATATCGAGAACTTGAGCAACATGGACACTCGGTAAGGCATTGCGATCCGCGGATATGTCATATAGGAATAGTTTAAAATCACACACAACGACGAATTGCCGCACCCATCCTTTCTTCACACCTCCAGTCTTCGGTACTTTCACGTAGCCCTCATAAGCAGTCCCTATGCCTCTGGTTGGGTCAATGCCCAATGGCCTTTTTGCTGCAATGAGGACGAATTTGTAGAAAGTTTATTAATAAATGACGAGTTTTCTTACTTTGATCTGGTGGTACAGGACACGCACTAGGAACATGAAGACAACATGCCGTGTGGCATGTGAAACCACAAATTTCGCAGACCATTCCCTGGCGCATTAGGCCCACCATCAAAGAAGTACAATGACTGCATTTTGTTGGACTCGAAAATGTGCGAACCAAAAATTGATGCGATTTATGCTTCATCGGCGATGCCTGTGTATGCTACAATGATAAAATAATGTTAAAATTAAATAAAAAGGATAACAATAGTATAAACTTACGATACTCATTTCTGATAAATTACTCTTCGAGCTATTAATACTAAGCGCCCTGTTATCTTCGATGTCGCCCTCCTCAGACTCAATCGATGTACCCAAATAATGTAATTGCATTGCTGAACCGGATTCGTATTGATGTTGAATATGTTGCTGCTGTTGCTGTTGATGATGATGCTGTTGGCTTGAATTCGTCTCCTTTAGAAATTGATCCAGATAACTCATTTGAGACGAAGGTCTTTCCAGCACTAAAAAATAATCAAAACAATTAATGATTACGTGTAAAAAACATGATGAACATGAGAATGAAATGTTTGATTGTCGTTAACGATGCTCGCTATGATATGATCTTAGATATGTTAATTAAAATCAACAAGGGTTTTAACTGAAGGACAATCGTGATACCAACAAACTTAACAAATCAGTGGTTCTTTCAGTTAAAACAATTGGAACAACAAAAATCACTCGAATCGTTTAGCGTTTGAGTGCGATGCTCCAATGAAGATACAAGTCCAGTTAGCGGCTGTTTATAATCAACATACAAAGTATTCAAAACAAAATCAAAAAAATCACGAAACTCAAGTCAGCTGTAGAGGAGGAAAAAAACAAAATATTAGCACTCCAAGCCGTCAATGTACATTGAGAGAAATCATTTTAAAAGCTTAGTAGAACAAGCACTAGCTTTTAATTAATGTTTCGTATTATTCAGATTATTCTTTTTAAAACGAAATATGCTGGTGTGTGGGTAAAATGAAAATTGAAACTAGTCAACGAACCCTTCATATGACGTCGCAGAAACGATGATATTCCAATTGTTGCTGCATGTAACAAGTTCAACGAGAACATTCATATTATGCACACTTATCGACTACACGACACTACATTTAGGTCCATCGCAAGTTCGGTGCGCTTCGAAAAATTATTTGCATGCAAAACGGAGCTATCGTATTGAAGAAATCTGCACCATTCTTCAATTCTTTTTTGATGAATGCCTGAATTAATCAAGTCTTACCCACGTTCAACGTGGTCGTTGTGTTGTTGTATTGAGTAGGTGTTTCGAAAGTGTTAGCGAACAGAAAAAAAAAATGAACTCACATCAAAACAATAAAACACAAAGTTGCTTTCAATTCTTTTTTATCAACTGGTACACGATCTTATAAAACAATGATCAACTCAACTTTACCTGACAGATAATAGGAAATTAAATCATAATTAGTAAAGTTTAATAAAGTTTACGGTAGGGTTTACGCAAAAACAGGTAAACACTCGCGATTTGGAATCAAAATGAAACGATTGTTAAATTCCCTTAACTCTTAAATAAACGTCAATAAACTCAGGACCATCATGTAGCAAAAAAACGTTCAAAAATCTCATAGGGTACGTGTACAATTAAAAAATGGATAACAAAAGTACGTTAAAAATGTTTTAACGTTGCTGAAATTGAACTAGATAGGTAAAATGACTAGATTTCTATGAGATTTCCGAGCTAGAAATTGGTTTCTATTTGGTAGTTGTATAAGTGTGTATGATAAGAAATGTATTCCACGTAATGTTTCCTACAACTGAAACACACTCGCCGTTTTTGTGTGATACGAATGACACAAATCGCTCAGTTCTTTGATTTCTGTTTCGTTTAACCGTACATTCGGAGAAATAGTAAAAGGATTCCCCAGAAGCAGGACGTGATGCCGACGACAAGTGGCAGCTGCCTCAACCACCAACCCACTGAACACATCATATCACAATGTTATTTCTCGCTCATTAATCAAATACCTTGGGAGTGCTAATATGGAAACACTGCATCCACTCAGTACACAAACAACGGTTTCTAACGGCAATGAACGAACGCGTCAAAAGATGCACAAAATGAGCCCAAATGTTGATCGAATGAGTGGTTGCAACATTCATATCTAGACTAATAAGATACATCCAAGAATAGGAAATAAGAGTACTTACATCCTTCGCCAGAATCCAGTCGATGCTGCAAATCCTTGATTTGTTTCTCCTTCCTCTTCAGGTCGTTGTTAATCGACTCGTTGCGTTGCTTATAGGCCAATAATTCTCTACAAATCGAAAAATAGAATTAGAATAATGAAGGTGATATTATTGGATGTCGTACTTTTGTGCTGCAAGCAGTTCAGCTCGTGTTTTGCTTAAATCTTCACTGATAGATTGCTTAGCTTGGATTTCGGACTGCAGAGAGCTTTGCAGATTCAACAGTTCCATCTTCTCGAGTTTTTGCGATCGCCTATTCTTCCAGTTCTTATCGGCACCAACTGAATTCGTTACGCCTTGGACAAACAACAACCGCATTAAAAATCGATCATGAAATTTGTTAAATTAGAATTGTTACCTGCGTGTTTAAGGTACTCCAACTCTTCAGTCATCTTCGTGGCCAGCGCTTGCAAATAGGAACGCGCGTCCTTCTCGTCACTAACCCATTGAATAATCTCGGATAGTTGCGACTCCCATTGTCCCAGACTCTCCTGTTTGCTCCGCAACTGCTCATATTCGGTTTCGAGTGCGTTGCGCTCCGTCTGCAGCCGACCCAAGGACTCTGTCAACTAAAAATAGACGAATTGCAATCGCATATTCATGCAGCGAACGTTGACATTCGCACGGTGAAGCGCGGAGCGCCAGCAAGAACGGTTAGAGGTATTTCGGGATGATAGGCCCACCACAAATCAAATTACAATCAATCAAATACCACACAACAAACACAACCGCAGCGTAAAAACAAAAAAGGGACTCACAAAATTCACATTGCTTTGCAATTTGTTGTTATCTTCTTGCATTATCTGCTTTTCCATGTCATGCCGATGGCTCAATTCGATTAGGGTCTGCTCCGAATCGACCATCGCCTCAATGCGAGCCTTCTCTTGCTTTTCTTTTAACGATTGCACCTGAATATCGCCGAGTAAAATCAAAATCAACATAAAAACGCGCTCATTTCGAACTTTGCACGCTAGACAAGGACTTGAGAGGCTCTGACAAAAAATGAGGGGACATTTATTATGGGAATCTAGGTACAGGAACGAATATAGGAAGTTGATACGGTCATAAATAAGAGTAGAATGAAGAATATAATAACTACCTCTCGTTCCAGCAGATCTCGGTGCGTTTCCGTCTCGTGCAGCTGCTCCCTGAGTGACGACAATTCCATGTTATAGCGTGCTTGCTGTTGGGTCAAACTCTCATTGTATTGAACCTGAAAACCCCGAAAATAACACTTAGAAAACAATCGCCTCCCAAAAAAATAACTTACTTCAAGTTTTTCCAGCTCGGCTTTTAATCGATGACTATCTTGCTGATCACGAGGTGTCAACTCATTGCGAACGCGTAAACGATCTGATTCGGCCTGCATTTGTCGACAATACTCCTCTGAGCGTTCTCTTAACTTCCGCTCTTTCCCCGTTTCAGCAATCGCATCTTCCACCCTCGATTCCAGCTCTCTTCGCAATTTCTCAGCCTTGCGAATGTCATTTCTTAAAGAATCGACCTTCTGCATGGCTGTTTCCAATTCCTCTTCTTTATCCCGCACCTGCCTCGACAGCTTTTGCTTCTGTTGCCGTAACTCAGAGAGTTTGTCCGAAACTTCAGTGTATTCGGTCATTGCAAGTTTTCGTTGAGCCAAAGCATCTTTAAGTTCTTTATCCTGCAGCTTTAGCTTGTCCTGCAAGTCGAGCTTGTCTTTCGAAATTTCTTCCTTTTCCTGCTTGAGCAGTCGTACAATTTTCTCCATGTCTTTCAACTTGCCATCGATGACATCTTGAGAGTCATGCGATTGCGTCCCTGTGCTTTCGAAACTGCGCAATTGCGATTCAAGTTCGCAGTTTCGTTTGGTGAGGACGTTGATTTCATCTTGGAGTTTTCGTGTGCCATCAGGGGACATTCGTTTCTCCACGGTGTGTTCTTGTGAAAGCCCTAGTGACATGATATCACCACCTTGATTACGCTTGTTTTGTTTGTCGATCATGTTATTGGCGCATAGTGAGCTCAGGTCGGATATCGTGCTGCCTTGCGTGAACGTGAAGCCGACGAAAGGTAAATGCAGGCCGGTGAACGCGGAATTCGCTGGCGTCGGTGGCACCGCATCCGACGTGCGGATATCGGCGTCGTCGACGTCGAAATTCGACGTGTCGGTTGGACTAGATACTTCGGGGATGTAGGGCGCATTGCTGTCTCGTATGCCTTCCCAATCAACGCCTTCGAACCACGGATGACTCTGAAAAAAATCGGATTCATAGTAATATCAATTCACGTGATATCGACTAATAATAGATCTTAAGTAAAATCACAAAAGTGTTGAGTGATAAGGAGCCTCAGATTACTAAAGAATAATCATATGGGTCGTGGTATTGTGACCGATCTATGCAGCATAATTAAAAACGTGGCGGCATCGGTGGCAATGCCGATTGATATTTCATCGATTCAATCGCGAATTTCCATTTACGGTTGCAGCAAATGCAAACGTTGGAAGCACGAGGCATTTGTTCAACTATAATGGATTAGAGCATCCGCGGTGACTCAAGTGAAACACGTATCACGCTTAAATTCGCATTTAAGTCGCAATACGACGACAAGTGCTCACCAATGGACTCCGCCTCGAGTGTATCACGAAGTATTCACATGGCACTTTCAGCTCAACGTCGCCAGCGTGGTGTCAATATTCGTGACATTTTAATGTGCCTTTGTTTTTACGAAGTGCATCTTTGAGCCAATGCACAACAAGATTACAGAGGCGCGCACGACCGGCGAGTCTCTACCAGCCGACCGATTCATGTCCATTCGTCATCATCGGCATGTAATACACTTTTGTTTCGCATTCGCATTGATGCGATAGCGAAATGCGACGCAATTCGAATGCGGGGGTGACTCACCTTAAAGTCCTGAATACCGTTGTGACCTAAGCGAAATTCCTGGCTGCAAATCAACTGCCGAATGAGGTCTTTCGCGGCGTCGGAGACGTCGACGTCGGTCGGAAAGTCGAAGCAGTTCTTGTGATTCATTATCTTGCCGTAGGTTTCGACGAGGCTCTCCGCGTAGAACGGCGTCTCGCCGAAGAGCATTTCGTACATACAAACGCCCAGCGACCACCAATCGCACTCCGGCCCGTATCGACCCTGGTCGTCCTCCATTGCACGCAATATTTCCGGTGAGATATAGTCAGGGGTTCCAACGGCGACGTTCGATTGCACGGTGCCATCCTCGTTCAATTTCAGACAACTCCCGAAATCAGCCAGACGTATATGACCGTTGGCGTCCAGCAGAACGTTGTCCGGCTTGATATCTCTACGAGTTGATAAAATAAAATCACCTGGAGTCGATTTTACATGAGAAAACGTACCGATGTACATATCGCAGCTTGTGTATCGAGTCAACAGCCAGGACCATTTCGGCAATGTAAAACCTGGCCATATCCTCTGGAAGACGATCCTCGAATTTCGTTATCAACGTCAACAAATCCCCCCCGCAATAGTAGTCCATAACAAGGTACAGGTTCGATTCATCCTGCAAGCAAAATATATGAATGACTCATCCTGGAGTGAAAGGGGAAAATGCTGCTTACTTGAAAGGCGTAATGTAAATGCGTTATCCATCGACGATCTCCATAAACTAGAACGTCGCGCTCCTCCTTGAAGCACGCCGTTTCAGCGCGCTTCAGCATCTCCCATTTGTTCAGCAGTTTCATTGCGAACACCTAGAAAGCATCATCAAATCATTACTCATTGCAAGATTGTGAAGAGAACAATTCTCACCTTATCAGATCCCCTCATCTTAACGACGCACACCTCACCGAAGGCGCCACGTCCGATAACTTTGATGATTTCGAAATCATCGCGCGTCAATCGCATGGACTTGATGTTGGATGCTACCGGTTTGACTGAAAAACGAATCGTTGATTAGGGAATGATTCCTGGATGGTTTTGCAGGACTTACCGAATTCGATGAACGCCGAGACGGTCTTCTCGCGGCGCAAACTGGAGTTGCAGCATTCATCGTAGAGGATGAGCAGCACGTCGATGAGGGTTTCGATGCTGAACGTTTGGCCCTGCACCGGCCCACCCAGAAAAAGGGACTCCAGCTGGCGCAGTCTGCGTTCACCGGCGACTTCGGGCATGGCTCCACCACCAGCCTGCTCACTCATAGTTATAAGACGTCACATTCATATGTAGAGGCCTGCACGACAACAACAAACAATAAGTCCTTCGTCCGATTGCGCTCGCATCGCGTCCAATTTGAATTGCATTCGCTTACATAAGGCGCTGATTGGATTAGAAGATATACGAACGCTTCGCTCAATGAGTCTGCATCAAAATAAACTTTCATACTCGGAATCACACGCCGCGCTGCGCGCACACATAATAATGAATTGAGTAACGATACCTTTCGTCAAAATTCCATGCGGTGGAACTTGCGGTTGCAATGAACGATAAACAGAGGCGCAAAAACGGTGTGTGTAAATGCAATTGGACGGGATCGGATTTAGTTCACGCTTGCACTTGTCATTTGGCTGGATTGTCATCGCGAGCGAACACATTCATTTCGCGTTCCGCAGAGCAAATCTCACGGACGCGAAGACTGTTGCACTCGATACAACGCGACAACAACCTGGGAGGCATTCAAGAGCTGATGGAGAATTCATTTCGGAGCGTTCTAACGAGCCCGTTTATCGCCGAAACGGAGCGCGCAATTACACCCAGCACAAACGAAGAGATTCATGTTGGAGATCGAATATTCACAAATCGAAGAGAATGTGCACGACACGGCCAAGTTACAGTTAGTTCGCCGTGTGCATTAATTCACCGACTCCATGGGATAGATCTGCGAATAATGAATGAACGCGAAAGGCTTATGAATAACCTAAATATAAACATGATAGAATTTTTGAGGTGGGACAAGAAGGTAAAGGCATCGAACATACACAAGCGCCGAGCAACACAATCGAGAGCCACACGAACACAAGCCTGCCTGGCTGGTTCGTGTGGCGACGATTTTTCGCAACATTTGCACCACGAATTCGCCCACCATGCTCCGCGTATAATTACCTGCGAGTTCTATTTGTAAACACGGTCGAATGGGAAGTCCCAGCTAAATGGCGTTCGACATTTGTAACGCACTGCACTGCACTTTTACGTTTTATTAGTAGCCATTTTAAGTTATGAACCGAACCACCACCCCCACTAGTGAAGCACAGCACGCACAACACGACCGTGTGTGTTTGCAGCTGCCAAAGCGCATTAAAATTTGTGTTGGCGACACTAGCGACACCATAAGCAGCGGCATTTATTCGTACTATAATGACATGAATTCAAGATGTCTGATAGATGAAATGACATTTGGTTGCTTCCAGCGCCATCGACGGCATGTGTCACGGAGGAATATATACAGTGGACCTCGCTTAATGTGCGCACAAATGTGCAATTTAATTCGCAAATATTTGCTAGGCATATGCAAATTGGTACGAAACGTATACTGAATACTCGATTTTAAGATAATGAAGGGTGTGGTCTTTTATTAGCGGCCAGAATAAAAATATTTAGATCAAGCAAATTCACATGAATTGTACAAATTGTTTAAAATAATTCATTTGGGCTTGTTTAAAGAGAAAACGCAGCATGTATAGCTGATATTTCATTGATTTTATTGTTATATTCATTATACATTTAGGAAATGAAATTGCTAAACTGATACTAATGTTGCAATTTTCCCTCTTGCAATTATCATCATCATATTTCCAATGTTCTTTCAACAATAATTCATGTCTTCCTTGTTAAATAAATACAATAATATCAGTTACATTTTTAAATATATTTTAGTAGTAGAACTATATATTAATACTGTATTACATACAAGAAATGCACTTGTTGGAAACTTACAGAAGAGATTTTGTATTTAAATAGTTTCTTGTTCAAAATTTCACTTGAATCATTATATTTCATCTTGCTTACGTTTATAATTTAATAATTCGATTCTCATTTTGTAATAATAATCATAATAATAATTCGCATCTTTGTAAAACTTGCTTCTTTGATATTGGATAGTTTGTAATTAAAGTATGCGCTCGCAGGATGCGACGCATTTTTCATTTTTAGATAAGAGAGTTAACGATAGAGAGTTTCGATAATAAGGGCCATGCATTAACTACTGTACCACATTTTTTTCCACGTTTGTTTGTTAGGAACCAACTAAACTACATACACAATAATTAAATGTAAATGAAGAGAAACGCGACGATACTGAACGAAATAGAGATTGATTTTGGCAGTAGCTCTACATATACTGCACGCAAAAATCCATGATCACAATAATTAAAGAGAAAACAAAAACCTAATATAGATAATAAAAAAATATTAACAAAACAAAGTCATTAAATAGTATTATTGTACTTGCAATTGGATTTATGTTGTTTCTTTTTTCAAGTAGTCATTGACTTGATTCTGAATCTCGGTCGAATTTAACATATTTCTCATATTTCAGCTTTCATTCATATTTCTTTTTATGACTGCATTTTGCATGGTTTGTGTTTTCTTGGGCACAGCCATACCAAACTAAGATTTGGCTTAAAATTTTCAAATATATGTACGAATAAAGAAATATTCTTTGCTATGATTACTTGATTTGTAATGCAATTATAGATATATATTTAGATATATTAAATATTAATATAAAATCCGTTTTATCGTTTTTTTTTCTTAACCTTTCTTCCATCTCAAAGCAACGGCGCGACGTTATGATACATAACAAGTGTGCACTTGTATTCCCGCTTAGTTTTCCGCGTAATATTTTGCATTCTTTCACACTTCATTGAGACTAGTTTGTATTCAGTATCTCACAAATTTTTCATCTGGTTTCAAAAACCCGTTTATACAAAGCTGTGTTTTTTCTTCAACTTGTGTTCGCATTTAACTTAATAATATGACAACGTATGACAATGTATGTTCTTTTATATCGAGAGGACGCTTTCATAATCAGATTTATCTAGATTATATCGGTTACGAAATAACGTAGAAGATTCAAATACATCATCAAAATTCAAATTCGAGTCGTGCTCGCCGATATTTGAAGCTCGTATCTGGGCATCATTCATAATGATGCGTGTGTTACAATAAATAAACAAAGTAAATAAAGCAACAGAACATATAGGAAAACCACACAAAGATATGCAGCGCACGAATGCACTTCTGGCTCTTGTACAACGAGAGTTTTCATCGAAAGTGTTCGTACGCGAATATTTGGTCAACAATATTTTTACTTTCATCTTGTGTCTCTAATAAAAATAGACTATAGTTTTATTATGGCTTCATCATCATCATCAGCGTAATCTGTCTTCTTTATTTTCTCTTTATTAAATTTTAATTTTATGTTTATATCCCATGTGGTATTCAGTCTTTTGAGAAAATTAGTTACTTTTAGTATCACATTATATCAAAAATGCACAAGTCTTTTTCATCAATTTCAATAGTCAGGCACATAAAAAGTTTCAGCAATTGAATAAGTTTCTCAAATTCATTTTTATCTCTGTGTAAATTGCTAAATAACAGATTTCTATTATACTCATAAGTCCACAGTACAGTTTGGTATATTAATTCAAAAATAATCTCGTTGATATTCGCACCCATCACAATATACAAGTAAGATGTATACCATTGCGAATAATGAATGGATTATCAAAATAAAATCTCAAAGTTTAGTTTAAGTAGTTATCTCAATATGTAATCTAATTGGGTCAATTGAAATTTAGATAAAAATGTGCTGCTGACTATAAATTCGGCTTGGGCATTCTCTCGTAAACGCGATAATATTACGTGTATTTGATAAGATTGATAATAAGATGTATTTGGTTAATAAATAAATGTCCACATTTCGCTTCATCTCGCTAACAAGTTAAATACACTCGTACTTTTGAAGAACATGAATAAATAATGCGTCTGCTCTCGTATTCGTTTGGTATTTCTGCATCGCTGTGCAAATTTGTTGCATTAATCATCTTATTACGTTTGTTTACATTTATAAAATAGCAAATATATGAACTCTTCATGAAATATCCATATTTCACATGTGTGTCAACATTGTCTCACTGTTGCTGATAAATTGATTCACCGCACATGTGCTTCAACGAATATAAGTAATATAAGATAAACAAAAACGAATCGTTAAAGGATTTAAGGAATAATTGTTATAAATAATTCCGTTTGCTACCGTTACTTGCTAAATATCACAGATATGAAAATTTATGAATGTAACATGCACCGGCGGCATACGACAAAACACTTTTTTATCAATATATTATCATTAGTATTAAATCTGTTAACACTTGTTTCTGTTTGTACGGCCACGGCTTCTTTTTCGCTTTTGTTGCTCACGATTTTTGTTCTTTTGCACAAAATACGCTGGATTTTTATTATGTTCATCACCGCTATCACGCTTATCTAGTTTTATATTGTGTGTTCAAAAAGATGACGAACAAACGAGTTTCTTCATTTTAATACTTAATACTAGGACTTGGTAATTGCAGAATCTCTCTTTCATAACTGGATTTACTCATTACGTAAACACGCTTTGTTTTTTCGTTTGTTTGCAAAATACGCACGCGTCATAATCGAATGTCTCAATTCATAGATCATCGATTCATTAATTAATCGTTGTGCCGCGATTATAGCTCATGAAATAATCGATAAATCATGCTGACGAATAGAATACCTACGATGTGTGTTTGTGTGATGGTACAATTTCGGCGTATCGAAATTCTGTGAAATAATCGGATTAATACGTAAAAACGCGTTTTGCATTCTTGTTTTGCATCGAATAAGTAGTTGTAGGTAGGTAGTAGATAGTCACTTATTTACATACGACAGGTACAACGTTAAAACATGATTAACTCTCACGCGCACACGAAGAACATCTCGCGCGTTTTTTACCATTGCGTTCATCTTCAACGCATCGCTTGCTTCGTTTTCGAAATGTACAAATTTATCGTTACTTTCTTCCCCATGCTTTTTGTTCTCTTTTTAATTAACACAAAATATACGGGAGACAAACTTCCACCACACGCACTGTTGCCTACATCTTTCGCGTTCATTCATTTAATCAGATTCAATTCAATAAAACTTAAATTGTTTCATGTGCTCGGCGGACTTTCCTGCCGGTATGAAGATGCGTCTCTCATTGTGTTCTAGAAGTTTGCACACGTTTGCGAAGTAACTAAACTCGACTAAGATATAATATTATAGAGTTTGTTTCCATTTTTTGTTTGACTCATCGTGTTTCGTTTAACGAAATAATTCAAAAATTCAACTATTACAATTGAGAAAATCTCATCGTAAGAAGCGAGGCTGCACAGAATTGTGACTATGCGCCGCCTTTCTTCCTACTTCTTGTCTTTACACATGTTGCTTTCAGCATTAGCAATCATTGTAAATCGAAATTTCTATAAAGCCCGATCTCCCCTTCTATTAGTTTCGTGCATTTCAACAGCATACAGATAGACAACTTGAAACTATGCTATTTTAGAGAATAAACACGTCGGTGCGGCATCATTATAATAAAGTTTGCATTGACGACCGACGTTTACACAAAATACACACTAAGAAGAATTTTTTCCCTTGCGTTCCACATATCCACAATTGTTTTCATTCCATGCATTTGTTTAAAACGTATTGGTTATTGTCGTTCTAGTGAATAATTCAAACGACATTCCTGGTTTGTTCGCAGTGTTGAGTCTGTTGGGGAGTGGCAAATTCGTATTCAATTTTTTAGTTACAATATATATATAGTTATAATATATCTCGGCAATTGCTTGACTTCAGTTCTGCCATCTAATTTATATGCGATTTTGGCAAATATTGATGATTCGCCTCAAACAAACACCGCTCTTGTGAACCGATCTTTCGACGCAAACCGTTAATTAGTTTAATAGTAGTACACGTATTAAATGTTATATGAATATTATTAGCTAACAAGCACATCGGTTAAATATGTGTGTCTCCTCGTTCGAGAAACGGAACAATAATATAGCTTTTCTTGCTGCATTGTAAATAGAAACCCTACACCAATGGTGAAACTAAACAAAATATGTGTATATATTGTTATATACGCGACATGCGCGTTCAGCTACTGACCACAGCACAAAACCCCGGCAATTTTCTTGTTTCATTTTTTTTGTTTGGGGACCCTGTTTTGAGACGCACTCACTGTCGTTGTGCACATACAGTACAACAAGCGGTGGAAAAACTGCGTATGGATTACAGAAATTGTTTTCAAACGTAAGAGGATATTCTTTTGTTTGTTGTATAACGCTGCGATGTAATCTAAATAAAAAACCGTAAACTCAATAACTCAAATTTTATGCACGAACTGGACGCGCGCACGCGTGGTGCTCGTCCAGTGGATGTGCGCGATTTAAATGCAATGATAAGAATTTAATCACCGAAAACGACGCGGAGCTGCTCTGTGCTCAGTGTGAATGTACATGCGAATTTACCTGTGCATTTTACTGCTGAACGGCGGCGGTTGGCGGTTGGGTGTACGGGGTGTAGGTGTAAGACAACGGTGCAGCAGAATATTGATTGTATGGGGTTTGACCACCACCCATCGATTGGTATGCACACGGGTTGCTGGTATTCGGCAAGCCGCGCGTCTGGAAGAACTTGCTGTTCAGAATCGATTGCATGCCGTCGGCGCTCGCCGTCGGCCCCATCATGTTCAGGTACTGCGGCGGCAGCGGCTGATACATATTCGGGCTGTTGGTGGGCGGCGGTCCCGCAGCGTACTGTTGCTGCTGCTGGTGCTGGTGCGGCTGTTGTTGTTGCTGTTGCTGCCTCTGATGGCTGTAGCGGTTGCTGCCGGTAAATGTACGGCTGTTTCCACCTATAAAAATATGCCATTAATACTGATATCAAATTCACATTGGCAAAAAAAGATGAAGCAAATTGTTAAAATTTAAATTAGTGTAATATTGGTTGCCAACAAATTGCTTTACTGTAGATTGCCTATAGTAAATTGGGCATGATCCAAAATCATTTGGAATATCATTGCAGCAATTTGTTGGCACATTAAATAAGCGAATAAATGAATGCAAATAATAGTACCGTAATTGTTGCGTGGTGTTTGACCATTGTACTGCGGATGGCCAGCCTGTTGGTTGCTATTGAAGCCATTGGTGTAATGGCTTGTCTGGTTGGCCTGGTAATGGCTAGCACCATGGTAGCCATTCTGATTTTGATAGCTGCTCTTCGGCCTATAAGTGTTGCCATCCATGGTGCGCGGATTGCCGTTGCCCATCCGCGGATTCCCCATACGTGGCTCGCCATTGTTGTGCATATGGCTCTTGTTCACCCATGTTTTGTTGCGGTTGTGCTGCATATTCATATTCGGAGACGTGCTCTCCTTGTTTCGCTGATTCCAGCGATTGCGCGCGCTCGGATTGCCGCGCGAGGCCATGCACATCTCGTGCAGCGCCGGATTAATCGGTTGTGCGGCTTCCTCGAGCACGGCGATCAAATCCTTCGCCTGGCGTTGATTCGCAGCCGTGAAGAACGCATACGCGGTTCCAATCTGCTGGCAGCGCCCGGTGCGACCGATGCGGTGCACGTAATCCTCGCTGGAGTTCGGATAATCGAAGTTGATAACGTACTTGACATCTTCGACGTCCAAGCCGCGGGCGGCCACATCGGTAGCCACCAAAATCGACGACTTCCCGTTGCGGAACTCCGACAGAACGTAATCACGCTCTTGCTGCGATTTATCCCCGTGTATGGAGATGGCTGAGTAGCCTTCACGTCGAATCACCTTGGTGATATCGTCGACCTTCTTCTTGGTCTCGACGAAGATGATGATCTTGTTGTTACGGTCTGAGCCGATCTCTTTCAGCAGCTGGCAGAGCTTCGCTTCCTTCTCGTGCTCCTCGCACACGTCGACGATCTGCCGGATGTTGTGGTTGGCTTGGAGGGCCAGCCCGCCGATGTTGATCTGAATGTAGTCCTCGAGGAACTCCTCGGCGAGAGCTTGGACCTGCTTCGGCCACGTCGCAGACCACATGAGCACCTGGCGGTCCGGACGGATCTGCTCGATGATTTTGCGGATTTGAGGCTCGAATCCCATGTCCAGCATGCGATCGGCCTCGTCGAGCACGAGGTATGTGCAGCGCTGCAGGTTGGTCGTGCCCTTCTCGAGGAAGTCGATGAGGCGACCGGGCGTGGCGATGACGATCTCCACGCCGCGCTCCAGGTCACGTGCCTGCGGTCCTTTGGGAGAACCACCGAAGATGCACGTGTTGCGAATCATTGATGATTGCCCGAGTTCACGAGCGACCTTCTGGATCTGCTGAGCCAGCTCGCGCGTTGGTGCGAGCACCAATGCAATGGGGCCCTCTCCGCGTTGAGGCCGCTGCTGGTTGTTGATGTGCACCGTTGCGGGTAGCATGTATGCAAGTGTTTTGCCCGAACCAGTCTGGGCAATGCCAACCAGGTCGCGGCCAGAGAGAGCAATCGGCCAGCCCTGCGCTTGGATCGCTGTTGGCTCGGAGAAGCCCTGCTTCATGATGATGTCCATGACGTAATCGGGGAAGTTCCCATCCTCGAAGTTCTCGTTGGGGTGCGGGATATTGTTGCCTCGCACGATTATTTCCTTGCCCTCCCGGTAGTTCTTGACGTGCACATCAGAACGTTGCTGCACGTTCACGTGCGGCACGTAGAAATCCTTGATGATCGGCTTGAGGCTGTGCAAGTCCCAGTTCGGCTTCACCAGCGTGGAGTTCTGAGCCTGCATGTTCTTGTTGTTCATCATGGGCTTGCTGTGGCTGTTAGGGCCTCCAAAATCTTGAACTGGGGCAATTTGGTGATGTGGAGGGCCTACCCAATAATTTGACTGCTTACCGAATTGTTCACCACGGTCAGATCGGGAGCGAAACCTAGATTTACACACACATATTGATGATTCATAAGTATACCAAATGGCAACAATAATCAAACGTAATATTTAATGGTATCAATTTGCATGATGATGAAAATGTATGCACCCATCGGAACTGATAAGTGTGCTCTCGAATTTCGATTATAACACAATTTGCAGAAATTTCCGCTTGCATGGAATTCTGATTGCGTGTAAAAAAACGGGTAATTTTATCAGCGCCAGCGATAGCCAAGCTACCAGAATATGTTGGCTTGCAGTGGGAGTCAAAAAGCAAATGGCAGCAATATCGCAATGATGCGAGACATGGCGATGAGAAAATTACGGTCCGTTTTCGTTCGCCGAGGCCGTTTTATAATTGGGAATGCAAGAAAATGTTCACTTACGTGTTACTGTGATATCCATTTTGATTCTGGTACTGCATGTTTGCAGTCAATTATGTCACCAATACTTTTTATAAACTACCAATGGCTTCCAATTATCCAATTCTAGGGAAAAGAAAAAACTGTGCATGAGCATTTTCGGCGTAACATTGGCTCGGGAAAATCGGTGCAGCGCTTGTACACACTCATCCGCATCGCACAAGTGTGGTTTTACGGAAATCCAGCCGGAATTGAGGGCAAAAATGAAAAATTTCTCTCTACAAACATACCTTCCAATCCAACCCGACCGGCGAACAAAACGATAATGGTGGACTAGTTTGGCAGATCGCAGGTTGACATGCGCCATAATTTGCGTATGTAACGCGCATGCGCACTAGCACGGAAATGATGACGAGCATTTGCTTTTTCTTCGCAAATTCGAAATTGTTGGATCAGCATTTACAGCTATTTGCAATCAATGAAATGCTTTCAGAGGACGACAATCATATAATCGGTTTATTAATGATGCTATTACGAGTTATTTCAACAAATTGTTTGACATTTACTTGAATACATTGGCCTACACGTAGACTTGAAAACATTGTTAAAATCTTAGAGCCTACAATGTAAATCAATAAATAAAACGTACTTTCTGATGCATGTTTGTACTAGAGGCAACAACAATGTTTAGTAATAAACAAATCTTACAGTCACAAATTAGAAACGATTTTCACGTGAAACAAACTTAAATATTATTCTCAACTACGATCTAGTTTACAAGTAGATTTCATTAACTATGACAGTACATCGCATCGAAGGAGTGTTGCACTCTGTGTACACTCTCTTAACATTACATACATATTGAAGATTGAATACCGTAGATTCTTTGAAATAAATTAAATTGTCAATTTCTTTGCGCTCCATAGAGTGACGTCATACTGGTACATCAATCAATCAAATTTGAATCTAAATTTGCTAGAATAGTCAATTATCGAATTATTGCAGTCAAGCCCAGTTGTCTTCCATCAAATCGTATCAATTCCCAACTCGCAAACTCGCATTTACTAGCGTGGTTGACCTGGGGGTGGTTGGGTATACGCATATCCAGCTGGAGGCGCATAATAACTACCTCCAACGGGCTGGGGCGTGGGCGGCGGATGATTATAGTAAACCCCATTCGGCATTGCATACCCGCCGTACGGAGGCGGGATGCTTTGATGATAGGCCATCATGGGCTGCTGCTGCGGGGGCGGCTGAGGCGCCTGGGGCAACGGGGCTGGCTGTGTGGGCGGCAGAGGAGGTGGTTGATGCATCGGCGCGGAAACGCTCTGATGATGCATCACTGAACGCGTATCTTTGCTGGCGCTGGGCGCAGCACTGTTGGACGATACTAGAGGTGGTCCTGGACGATACAAATGGTTGGGTTTCGCTGACCGCTCCGGGGAAGCGCTCCTGCTGTCCGAATGGGAGCGTCGTCGACGCGATGTCCTGGTGCGCGACCGCGAACGGGAGCGTTCACGTCGCACCGGTCGCTTCGGAGAGCGGGAACGCGACCGTGATGGGCTACGTTGCGGTTGGGCTCGACCACGACCCCATCTGTTCCGACCTAATACAAAAAACAAATGTAAATGATTGTTTTAATGGTTTTTTTAATCGGTTTACATACCTCTGCTGTTGCCGCTTCCATTAGACCAGTTTCGGTCGGCCATCTCCTGGAGTTTCGGGTTGATAACTTGCTTCGCTTCCTTCAAAACAGCGAGCAAATCGACGGCTTTGCTGGCGTTGTTTGGGGTGAAGAAAGTGTAGGCTGTTCCGGTGCGAGAGGAGCGTCCTGTGCGACCGATTCGGTGCACATAGTCCTCTGAATTCGATGGGTAGTCAAAATTGATTACAAACTTTACATCTTCAACATCTGGAAATCATCATGCTCGAGATAAGTATAAAGGCTCGATGTGTAACTGCCTCGAGGCAAGAGGCTACATACAAATACAAATCAGTTTACAACAACGACAATGGCTGAAATTTAAATACGAGCTGGGTGTTTCAGAAATATTTCAATTCAGTATAGAATTAATTGTAAGACAATGGTGCAGCAAGAAACATTGCATTCCTTGTGCATCATTTTCATGATTCTAGAAATTCTGAAAAACGCAGCTTCGAACAGTCAAGTAAACGCTTTACAATTATCATGATATCATAGTTTGGTTCATGTTGCTACAGAGAATATGAACTGGTATACAAGCTAAATGTCCAAAAAGAGTATGGTATTGGTTTTGTCTTTAAAATTATCGTTATAACTAAATCAGTTGTAAAGTTGGTGTAAAAGCTTGGATGCATACCACCTTCGGGGTGCATCGGCTCTGTAACGGGCTTGGCGTGGGCAGTGCGACCACGACGACGACGGCGGCGACGGCGCCAGCCAGTCAGTCGGTCAGTCAGCGATAGCCAGCCAGCAGCAGCAGCTGCACAGCCAGCACCAGCGATTCTAACACAGCGCAACAAGGAGTTGCTCTTCGGTACGAGAGACACCACGCTTCCGGACACGGCCTCCACGGCGCGCCACGTGCGCCCCTCCGCCTGCCGGCACGCGATCGATGTCAGCGGGCCCCCAGGAGGCTGCCTCCCAGCATGATCGGATTTGTGAGAGAGCGACCATCGGCGATGGCGGCAGCGGAGCGAACGCCCGCCGGGCGCCCACGCATTGCAATTGGGCAGATGTCCACTCCGCACAGAGAGAGGCACAACCACACAATGACTACATTCAGTGTGTCATTATCATCGCTTGTGCCTCTGAAAAGAGAGTAGTGCCCAATTTTATTACAACACGCCTGCTTCTCAAAAATGCAATCAATATGTGATACTGCGATTCAGTTCGATTTTTTTCTGCGCCGCACGACTGCAAGCACAACCGCGAAATACGACACAGTCAGCGGGAAACCAAAGCGAAATCATATCAGCAATCTACAACAAATCATATGAGAAACGACAGCACATCGATATCGTATTTGCGGTTGGGTTTGAAATCGTGGCTGTAAGACTCATGCACGAAATGATAATTAAAGGCTGCAAAGTTAATATTACATATTTACACTTAGTCCGAGTAATGAGACCTCACCATTGCCATTCGTTTACAGCACATCAGCACTTTAGAGCTATTCGTGAAGAACTCACCTAAGCCACGCGCAGCGACGTCAGTTGCCACCAAAATCGGAGCTTTTCCTGATCGAAAATCTACAAAAGTGCGATTAAACAATTGCTAATTCATTTCCGATTAGATATTTACCCTGTAAAACCCAATCTCGCTCTTGCTGCGATTTATCTCCATGAATGCAAACAGCTGGCCATCTGTAACAACGTTTTTAATTAATTTCACAATTACATAAAATTTTGTATGTACAATAACAAATATGTTAATTACTGGAAGTTCCTAATTAATTAATAAAATCATTGCGAGTAAGATAGTTAATTTTAATTGAATGCAGTGTCTCAAGAAATTCTTAAGAACCATAAAACTTACTGGAATTACAGCAAAATAACTTGAATAATTACCCATCTCGTTTCATTTTCCTTGTTATATCATCAACACGCTTCTTGGTCTCGATGAAAATAATAGTCTTATTCTCTTTCTCCGCCATAATTTCCTTGAGAAGAGTGCTGAGTTTAGTCTCCTTCTCATACTCCTGGCAAACATCAATAATTTGCAAAATGTTGTGATTTGCTGACAATTGCAAGGATCCAACATTGATTTGAATGTAATCCTTGAGAAATTCGGAAGCCAATGCCTGAACCTCTTTCGGCCAGGTGGCTGACCACATCAAAGTCTGTCTATCGGGTCGAATTTGCTCGATAATCTTACGGATTTGTGGCTCAAAACCCATATCCAACATTCGATCAGCTTCATCGAGCACGAGATACGTACAACGCTTCAAATCAGTTCGATTCGATTCCAGGAAGTCGATAAGACGACCTGGAGTGGCGATGACGATCTCAACGCCATCGGCGAGATCGTTCACCTGTGGACCTTTTGGGGCGCCTCCAAAAACGCATGTATTACGAATACGTGATGTCGAACCGAAATCAGTAGCAACTTGCTGGATTTGCTGGGCCAGCTCCCTGGTTGGAGCAAGCACCAGAACAATGGGGCCATCACCTCTCATCAATCTGGACTGATGGTTGATGTGCACAATGGCTGGCAAAATGTACGACAGGGTTTTGCCAGAGCCTGTTGATGCAATGCCCACCATATCTTTGCCTGAGAGGGCAATGGGCCAGCCTTGGGCCTGGATGGGTGTAGGTGCCTTGAAGCCAGCTTTTCTCACCTCAATGTTGACATAGTCTGGGAATCCAGCTTCTTCAAATGTAAAGACTGGTTCTGGTATTTGCTTGCCTTTGAGGGAGATTTCCTTGCTTCTCCTCCATTCATCTACTTCATAGGCAGATCTTTGCATCACTCTTGTGTGTGGGATGTAAAAGTCCTTCTTGAAGGGTTCCAGTCTGCTCAAGTCCCATCTTGGTTTTCGCAATGATGCCCCAGCTGCATTTCTCCTATTGGAATTGTAGCCATTTGATGAGTAATTGCGATCACGGCTTCTCGATCGTCGCCGATCTCGGCTTCTAGATCTAAAAAGATTAGTAAGTTAAATGTGTAAGCCTACTCTTAAATAAACTCACCGTCGTCCTGATCGACCGCGCATACTTATTTCGTGTAAGTTAGGGAACAAGGACTACTTTGATTTCTTCAGCAATGAATTATTCTGCGTTTACAACACACTTCTCACTGCACAAACAATTATACGCGTTAACTATAAGGTGAAAACATATCTGAAATATTGATATTCATTTGCAATTTGCTAATAATTAATATTATATTTGTTGTTAAACACAAAAGAAACAAATATGGACGTCACGAACTGAGCCGGTTGTCATCGATCGCCGTTCTGGGTGATACCGGAAACGGAAGATCGTAAATAAGTCAAAGATATGTCAAATTCAAATAACTAAACTGAAATACATATTTATGGTAATTGCAGAAGAACTACATTATATTGCAAAATTAGAGAAGTTATTTAGGACATTTTCTATGTGTTTCAAAGAAAATAAATACAATTTTATTTTATTTAAAGTTCCGGACGTAGCGGGAGTAAAGTCATTACTCCCTCTTCGGTTCCGGATGTGCAGCGCCACCAGTGAGTTTAGAAATTTCAGCCTAATAAGAAACAGTCACATATCACCTATATTTACTTTATGAAACCATGCAAACGTAAATGTTGTTTAAAGCAGTTATATGAAAAGTAGCAAATAATTCGTGTTTTCTTATTTACTATCTACTTAATTATGTAAGTTTCTTTGTTAAACTAGATAATATATTAATTAGGTTAATTTCTAGGCCAACATGGTTCAAATATGTGAATTAACTCTCAAAGTAAAGCACTTGCCAAGTTGCTTAAGCGATTCAGAAAAGGAAGATTTTCTGAAACATTTTGGAGCCCAACAAGTAAAAGTAATCACATCATTATCCAAACAGAAGAGTGTAGTATATGGTAAATTTGAAACTAAACAAATTGCCAAGGCAGTACTGAATAGAATTCATCAATTGAGGGTACTTGATGCTGTTCTAAATGCACAATATGCTGAGAAGAAGATTGCAGACACATTGCCTGCTCCCTTATTGACACAACCAGCAGAATTACCTAGTTGCAAACATTTCATAAACTATGTAACTAAAATTAATTCACTAAACAGTGCTGTGGGCTTTGACCAGCCACCTCCAGCCCATCTAAGATATGCATATCCAAAAGCAAATAGGGCTACAATTAACAATATCTCATATGCATTAGACACAGTGCCACAATTTTACTATCAGGTTTTGCATCTGATGAATAGAATGAATTTGCCACCTCCATTCAGTAATGCACCTGATAATCTAGCACAAACAAGGCCCACTATGCAACAGAAACAAATACCAAAATCTGATTCTGAATCAGAATTGGAGAGTGACAATGAAAATTCTAATAGAAAGGAAATTGTGCCAATGAAGAGACAGTTGCCACATAGCAAACCTATAAAGAGGCCTAAGTTTATCAAACCACCTCAAGCAAATTCCACACAAACTACAACTTTGAAAGAAAATCTGGAGGAAGCCTTTGAGAAAAGTGACCTTAAATCAAGTAGTAAGATTGAAATGAGAGTAGCTGCAGATTGTCTGGAGACTAAAACTGCTATGGAAATGGGCACAAATGATATTGCAGAAAATGAGGAAGCAAGTAATAAAGTTGTTGAACAAAAAATATCATCTATATTAACAGATGATGAACTGGCTGCAAATAGATTGCCATTGAAAGACTTGTATGTATTGCCATTCTTCAAGGATTATCATCCAGGAACACCAAACAGTAGATTATACATCAAAAATATAGCAAAAACGGTTGAAGTTCCTGATTTGGAACGAATTTATAAACGTTATTATGTGGAGAAACCCGAGGGTCAAACTAATATGTTTGAAATAAAACTAATGACGGAAGGGCGTATGAAAGGACAAGCTTTTATTACTCTGGATACAATAGAATTAGCTCAAAAAGCTGTTAAAGAAACTAATGGTTACATATTAAAGGACAAACCACTTGTAGTTGTTTATGCAAAGACTGTTGTAAATAAAAAATAAATATTTCTGTACTGTTATCTACAAATGCTTATTTACTAATCATTTAATCTATAATTTACATAACATTTGTTGAAATAACTAAAAACAAAGAAATTTCAAACGTTCCTTTAGCGGAAAACGTAGAAAATAGCGGTTGATATTGGCGCGGGAAAATTCAGTCGTTCATGTCGGCAGTTAATTGCGTTGTACTCTGCTTTGTACAAGTTATTCCAATTTATTAAATTCAATTTGAGTGCAGATTTGATTTCTTAAACTGTTGCTATGGCGCAAAGAAGCATCACGTAAGCATAATTCGTAGAATTTCTTAAATATTTTCAAAACGCATTTAAGGTTATGTTTATATTTACTAATTTGCAAAATTAAATCATTTCTTTGATTTTAGATCATTCTTTACAAGAGTGAATACATCTTCAGATAAAAATGGGTATGTAAATTAGGGCTCCACATAAAGATGTTGCTGCAAAAACTTGTAAGCATTGTTAATGCTACAAGTATCAGTCGCACCAGACAATTGCCTCTTTTGTTACCATCAGTTACAGCAATTAAAAACAATCTTGTTTTGTGTTTTATTAGTGACGAATCGCCAGATAAGAAACGAGCCAGAGATTCAAGTCAAAGTGATTCAAATGAAGATAAAATTAAAGCAACCAAACCACAAGGTATGAAATGGTACATTCTTAATTTTATGCATAACTGGATTTTATTGTAGCCAAGAAATTGAAGAAGGTTTTAACACCTAAAAACTCTAATCCTGTTATCAGTAAAGTAAAAACTGAAAGAACTGTGGTAAAAAATGAGGCAAGTGATTCTGAAGAAGAAGTTGTGAAGCCATCACCAAATAAGAGGAAGAAGAAAGCTGTAATTTTATCAGATTCCAGTGAAGATGAGGCAGTTGACTCTAAGCCAACTAAAGATAAGAAGTCTTCTGGTGATAGTTCTCAAGAGATAAAAATAGAAGAAGATAATAAGCCAGAGATAAAAGATGATTCAATTATTGAAGAATCAACAACTGATACAAAAGATAAAACTGCAAAAAGTCCAAAGACTAAAGCTCCAGCAAAACAGAAAAAGGAAGTCTCAAAAAGCCCAAAAACCAGTAATAAGAAAAGTCCAGAAAAGAAGTTGATGAATTTTTTTAGTAAGTATAAATATGCAATAAACAAGTCAAGTATTTAATATATTCATTTTATAGCTGGCCAGCCAAAAAAAGAAAATGATTCCAAGCAAAAAACAGAAAGCAAGTCTACAGAATACAATCCTACATTGGGAAAATATCATCCTATTGAATGTGCAACTTGGAAACAGGGTGAAAAGTAAGTTTATATTTATTTCTATACATATTTTATAGTAATTTATTTTTTGAAACAGAGTACCATATTCTGCCCTGGCACGAACCCTTGAAGAAATCGAAAATGTGTCTGCTCGTCTAAAAATGATCGAAATATTAAGCAACTACTTCCGGTCAGTTCTTGTTCTAACACCGGAAGATTTACTTCCAAGTATGTACCTGTGCCTTAATAAGTTAGCACCTGCTTATGAAGGAATGGAACTTGGAGTGGCAGAAACGAGCTTAATGAAAGCAATCGCTCAAAGTACGGGAAGAACTGTAGCACAAATTAAAGCTGATGCACAAGCTGCAGGAGACCTGGGTATTGTTGCTGAACAATCAAAGAGTAATCAACGAATGATCTTCCAACCAGCGCCATTGAACGTTCGAGGAGTGTTCGCAAAACTAAAGGAGATTGCAAAAATGAGCGGAAATGCTGTAAGTGAATTTATCATAACATAATCCTGATAAAATTCTATTAGAAAAATTTTTTAATAATCATGAGAAAACTCTTCTATTATTTAAATATATTATGCCAACATTTTTTATACAATTTTCTATTTAACAGGCTCAAACGAAGAAGGTCGAAAAAATTCAATCCATGTTTGTGGCCTGCAAAAATTCGGAGGCGCGTTTCCTGATACGTTCTCTCGCTGGAAAATTGCGTATTGGTCTGGCTGAACAATCTGCAATTCAAGCTCTTGCTCTAGCTTGTACCATGACGCCTCCAACAAAGGAATATCCACCGAAAATATTAAATGCGTCGAAGGAGATGTCTTCAGATAAATTCAAAGCCCTTCAAGATGAATTAACATTAATATTGAAGACTACTTATTGGTAAGAATCTTTAATTAATGAACTTGATTACATTCATCGGATAAATTTTTCTAATACATTCAATTTTAGCGAGTGCCCTAACTACGATAAGATAATTCCTGTTATTCTCGAACACGGAATAAAGGATCTACCGAATCATTGCAAGTTAACGCCTGGCATTCCGTTGAAACCCATGTTGGCCCATCCTACCAAAGGAGTCCAAGAAGTTTTGCAACGATTTGATGGACTTAAATTCACATGCGAATGGAAATACGATGGCGAACGCGCTCAAGTAAGTTTATTTTTAAATTTCAAGGTCGACTGGTGCAAATTCAGTAGATTATGGACGTTAACTAAGCTATACATCAACAGTGGGCGCTGTACTACGTCTCTCAAAAATTATTTGCAACAGATTGTTCATTGGGACTTTGCAGCCAAGTTTTCGGCAAGATCATACTTCACAGGATCATTTCTGTAGTATATCTTCGCATACTCTGCACGAAAGTGTTGAGTTATTGCACCCACGATGATGTGTCAGAGTTCTTTACCTTGAGCGTGAGGCTGATTGTGCTTGGATTTCGGTCCGAGTACATTTATCGATGATCGTTCAGTTAACGGGTAAAGGACATTCTGAGTGGTCGCAACCCCATTAATTATATAAATATAAATCAAATCTACTTAGGAGAGCACTTAGATAAGCTTTGTAACTCTTTTTCTTATTTAATTGCTGCTATTTACTACTTTTTTTATTTGTTAATCGGATGGGTAACTTTATTACCACAGATTCACATCAGCGAAAAGGGAGAGATTAACATTTATAGCCGTAATCAGGAAAATAATACATCTAAATACCCAGATATTATCTCACGTTTGGATCATTGCAAAACAGATAATGTAAAATCTTGTATATTGGATTGTGAAGCTGTTGCGTGGGATAAGGAAAAGAAACAAATTCTTCCCTTCCAAATTTTAAGTACAAGAAAACGTAAAGTGAGTATATTTTCATGGACACGATAATTAGTTATTAATTATTATGAATTTAGGATGCAAATGAAGCTGATATCAAAGTACAAGTCTGCGTATTTATGTTCGACTTGCTTTATTTCAACGGAGAACCGTTGGTTCGCAAACCATTCTCTGAGCGTCGCGCCTTACTGAAAGAAAACTTCAAGGAACATGAGGGCGAATGGTGTTTTGCGACATGCATGGACACAAAAACAATGGAAGAAGTCCAGGAGTTCCTCGACGAGAGCGTGAAGGGCAATTGCGAAGGCCTCATGGTGAAAACGTTAGATGAAGATGCTACCTATGAAATCGCGAAACGTTCGCACAACTGGCTTAAGCTGAAGAAGGATTATTTGGAAGGCGTGGGCGACACCCTCGACGTGGTCGTTATTGGTGGCTACGTGGGTAAAGGTAAACGTACAGGGACGTATGGTGGTTTCTTGTTGGCCTGCTACGATGCCGAAAATGAAGAGTACCAGAGCATTTGCAAAATAGGGACTGGATTCTCAGACGAAAGTCTTCAACAGCATACGGAGTTTTTGAAAGAACACAAGATCGATGCGCCGAAGTCTTATTACAGATACGATTCAAGCCATGAACCGGATCACTGGTTTGAAGCGGTTCAAGTTTGGGAAATTAAATGCGCTGATTTGTCGTTATCACCAGCCCATCGTGCTGCTCTGGGCATTGTCGATCCTGAAAAGGGAATCTCTCTGCGGTTCCCACGTTTTATAAGAATTCGCGATGATAAAACAGTGGAAGAAGCGACATCCGCACAACAAGTTGCAGATATGTACAATAATCAGGATCAGATCAAAAATCAACAAGGAGGTTTGAAATCCAACGAGGAAGATTTCTACTGAATACAATATAAAAGAGATTCTGTTGCGACCCAACATATTTTAGTTTAATTTTACGAATCTTTTATGTAATCCATATACATTGATAATTTCACCGGAAGTATAATATTTTCAATTATTTTAACATCTATAACTTGCAAATCATGTCGATAATCACACAGTAAAATGTGTTGATTCAATATTCATTATAATTACATCCTGTGCGCTTAGTATATAAATAAATATAATTTCAAGTGCTTTTTTAGTTCAAAAAACATAAAACTAAATAAACATCCAACGTCAGTATGAGTTACTTTACGGGAATTGTAATTCTATTGATGGTTTCAGTAGCAAATTGCGAAGAGGTAAAAAAGTCTTATTTGTTGATAAATCATACTTTATATTTTTCATAATTTTATAGAAGAAATTTCTCCTAAATGATATTCAAAATTGTGAGGCGACCAATGATATCTTACAAGTAACGCATAAATGGGACAATTCCACGTTTAGTGGTTCAATGGATTTGCCAGTTAATGTGGATGAAAGCATTACTGTAAGTATATTTTAAAATTATTGGATATGATTCAAATAAACCATTTTAGTATGAAGCTAAAATTTATGCGTATAAAAATGATGCCTGGAAGCAGGCAGGAGTATTTTCTGGACCTGTATGTACCATTTTGAATACAGTTTTGAAAGGAATCTGGGCTAAAGTTACCGAAAAAGTTGGAATCAAACCGGATTGTCCGATACCAAAGGTATAGTAATGATATATTGACATTTTTTTGTTAATAAATGTTACGTTTGTATAATTTAGGGTTCATATAAATTGGAAGGTTTTACAATAAGTTCAGAGGATGCGAAATTACCGGTGTTAACAGGCAAATTCAAAATTGTTGGCCGAATATTTGCGTCGTCTTTGGACGTATTATGTCGAGAAGTTATAATTCAGAGTTCAGATTATGAACAGTAATGTTATTATATTCATGGGACAAATCAATAAACTGCAATTAACAATAAACTTATTAATTCTAGTATGTAGATCCCAATAATCTGTTTTGAAGTGAAAATAATGTTTTACAACAGAATGAGTATTCATCAATTTATCTAACATCAGAAATGGTATTTAATTAGTTGTAAAACAAGGAAGTAAAATTAATTTCACTTGATTTTTGGCAGAAAGAATTAACAGTTAGTTATTTGTGGAAAAAAGTTCGGAATACTATTTATTTTTGTATTGCACATTTAAATAATTTTAAGTTAATGTAACCAAACTAAATTTATAAACGAAATTAAAATTAATGTTTAGTTTAACTAAAGAACGTATTGCCAAATTGTACGAACGTAAATATATGCGCAGTTTCGATTGTTGCTAAACATGAGAAATCGTACAATTTCGCCCAAAACATGAAGTCATGGAGCAAGAAACAATACAACGCCATTTGTTTGTTACAAGACTTGTTTAATTTCTCTCAAAATGTAATTTACTTTAGATATTATATTTGAATTAATTCGACAACAGCAGATAGAAACGTAAAGTTTTGGTAGGTTGATGAATATTATAAAATATATTTACAAATTACAGCGAAAACGAAAATGTACATCTAGGAAGTAATGAGACAGAAAGTAATAAAAACTATATGCCTAGAAGATTATTAATTTGTTTTGCTAAATCTAAAACATAAAACCATAATACAAATACAAAGTCACATTGTTTCTCATCAATCAATGAATCTACCTAGAGATAGTCTTTAGTTATCTATTTGTTTTTTTTTTTGCGTTTTTCCATTATTTTGTAATCGTTTATCAATTAAATGAAATGCTTGTTTTTTTGTTTATAAGAGGCTGGCGCGCCCTTATTGGCATCGTTTTCAGTAAACGGCCTCCCGATCCGAGACGAGGAACGCCAAAACTTAGTACACCGTTGCGTTGCATTAACGTCGAGATAATCAATGAATTAATTTGATACTCTTACAATTGCATTCCTTTCACACGTCGGACGACATTGGCGCTTGCACGTGGGTAAATCAAATGAACGATAAAATCAATTTGACTGCCGTATTTATACATCATCTAAGCCACATAGTGTCTAATTAGGTTTAGAAGAAGAATTGTACTTATCCCATTATCCGCGCGCGCGTCCCCATCATTAGCCGAAAACAAGTACATTAATTGTTAAGTAGTAATGATGTTGTCGCAGCATCAGCTACGGCCGGCGACGGATCAATAAGTTTATGAAAAATTGTGCAATCGCGTGTATAGTAATGTTTTCTTTTCGTTTTCTTTACTCGTATTATATCCAAAAAACTGGTGCATGAAACGCACGCTTGTCTCGCTTTTGTTTGTTTGTTTTTTTCTTCTTGTATATAGTTTAAATAAATACAACCAATTTTTCACTTACATAAATAATAATTAAAAAATCTATTAGAGGGAGAGAAGTAACACTCACTTTTTGCACACTAAGAATCATCTGACATGAATGAATTTTGAGATTTCATTTCTTCTAACATCTTAATTTGCTGACGTAGAAATAAAATTCTGAAATGAGAATGACTCGCATTAAAATTTGGAAATCGCTGCAGTTTTTTTTTCAGAGCAGTAGCGTAACGGTAATTTAGAATTGCCTACAAAACACTAGAAATGCCTTATGGGTTAGTAATTTTCACAAAAATCATCGTCACGTTTCGCTATTGCCGTATAGTTTTAATTTGACAATCCACTCAAAGAAATGATAATTATATTGGAGTTAAATTAACAGGGAAGGTGGTGAAGTGAGCCAAACTAATCGTAACAAATTATAAACAAAACGGATCATCACTGGTAACAATGAGACAATTCAAAATTGTGAACATACCTCTGTTCTTGCAGTGTGGCTTGAATTTCGGTAAGTCTGACAATAGACCTTGCTGATTTTAGTTCTGCTGATACTTTGGAACACTGTATGCTACCCATCATATGGGCCTCCTCCGAAAGTTTTTGGGCCTAGAAATAAACACAATTTTAGTCATTTTGCTTACTTCAAACGTCGCGAAAATATCATGTTAAAATTGTGCGGTTCTTACTTGTTTTTCTAAAATATCGGCAGGCCATCCTCGTACGTGATTCACCAAATCATCCCTTACGTGATTCGCCAACGAAGGTGTAATTGTGGGTCCTTGCGGTCGTAGCGCTTGCAACGAGCTCGAAACGCCTTGTAATGTAGACAAGCTGCCACCATTTGGGGGACTTCCACTGGGCACCGAAACTGCAACACATCAAATGATTAGCTCAACATCCAAATACACGAGAAAACTTTGGCAATGAAGTAAATTAATAGATCAATAAGTAAATACCTTTGTTACATTCCGGCGCTTCGGAATGAGTCGGTGTTGGCGGACCTTCACCGTGCACACCGCTGTGGTTGGTGTCCACGCTCAGAGGCTGCCCTAGGCTATCACTTACGATCCGCGACGATAACGTTTTGCCGTCGGCGATGCTATCGGCGAGGCTGTTGGCGTGATGTGAGGGCGGGCCCGGCGCGTTGCACGTGGTGACGCTCGCTGGCGGCGGCACCATCGACGGCGTGCTCTGCAGGTTCGCCAGCGGCGACGCGTCCGTGCGCAGCGTCGTCGGCGTCGAGGGCAGATGCTGCGGATGCGATATCAGGCGGGGCAGCGCGTTCGCGAGCAGCACGGGCCCGTGCGAGTTCGGCTCGGGCAGCTGGTGCGCGCCGCCCGCCGAGTACGATACCTCCGATGTGGGCGTGCTGTCGCCGGGCGAGATGTCCATGTCTTGAGCGGCATTCTCGTCCGGATGCTTGCGAGAACTGCGCGACTCTTTGTGGTCCCCATCGTCACGAGAACTCCAATGCTGGCTGCCGCCGCCGCCGTCGCGCACCACGTCTTTACTGCTGCTGCTGCTATTGCTGCTGCGTGAGTTGGAATGTTTATCATGACCTAGTTAAACAAACAGGTGTATTATAAGCTGGCCTGGTGTAATCATCGTTTTTATATTGTTTATCTTTGGATCAAGATTCAAATAGTTTCAAAATCTTCTTTCCTAACATTCTCATATCTTAATGAACCAAAAACTAACATAATATCACACAACTGAAGATTAAGAAAGCCTAAATGAGATAATATAGATTTAAATTAAGGAACAGATTTGTAAACTATTGGACAACTTTAAAGAACATGAAGAAATACTTCTAATAACAATTTATGCATTTTGAAGTTGATAGAAATGTTGAAAATTATCTTCAGAAAAATATCGTTTTATCCCAAGTTCCATTTGGATCAAGATTCAAATAGAACATCTTTTCTTACACTCTCATATCTTCAAGAAACTAAAAACTAACAGACTATCACATAACTAAAGATTTAGAAAGATTAAAAGAGATAATTTCGATTTAGATTAAGGAACATAAAGTATTATTAATGTAAAATATTGAGCAACTTTGAAAAAAGTAAAAAAATAGTTCTAACAATAATTTTATGTATGTTGAAGTTGATAGAAATGTTGAAAACGTGTTTTAGAAAATCGTTTCATCGTAAGTTCCATGGTTACAGAAAAAACATTCAAAACAAGACATCTGCTTGCAAAAACATGACTTCCTAGATAGATATCATAAAAAACCTGACCCTAGCATGAACAAATGAAATATTGGGAGAAAAGAAACAGGTCAAATGAGACCATGGCACTCTGAATCAAATAAAAAAATCAGGAACTAAAACAACGTCAATGACGTTAAATAAATGACAAACTTCGCAAAATTTTCGCAATTTTTTCGAGAATTGCAATCGGGTGAGTGATATATTAACGTAATTATCCACACACACACACAGGGCGTAACTTACGTGATCCAGAACGACTCGAGCTCCCGTAGCTGCGATCCAAATCACGATCCCTATCCCTAGTCCTACATCTATCCCTCTCTCGGTCGATCCACT
>JARJDZ010009062.1:0-33648 GCA_030264555.1 Aleochara sp. GC000083 | reverse complement strand
CGCCATTGTCACCTGTGGACATAAGGTCCGTTGTTGATGAGCCGTTTTCGTCGAACTGTACTCCTAGCCTGCCCCCAAAGACAAACCTCATGATTACATCGACAACAATCATCCGTTACGGATGTTGAAGAGCTGTAATGAGGCGACGTCTCCCTGACGAACTCCAATATGGATAACGAATTCAGCAGATAGCTCGTTTCGGAGGCATATTTGGCTTCATGATCCATTGTAGTTTTCCTTGATGACTTTTGGTGGGATGCACTCCAGCGTCAAAAGTGCTGGGCAGTCGAAGGCGGATCGAAAATCAATGATAACGATGACCGTCCGTTTTCCACATCGAAATTGTTCCTCCACCACCTGGCGTAGACTGAATAATTTATGCTGTGTTGAGGTCTGAAGCCGCCTTGCTTCTCTCGACTCGTTTGTTCATGATGTTTCTGCAGGATTGGAATGTTTTCAAGAAAACCTAGCCGACGATAGAGAGCAGACTGATGCCACAGTAGTTTTGGTTTTCTCTTGAAGATTCGTATGATGATGGCCTTCTTCCATGTCGTTGCTATTTTCTCCATACGTCAGACGTTTTGCAGGAGGAGGTGTACTCACTAGAGGAGAAAGTTACCACCAGCGTTGAGCTTTCCTATTTTTCGCGAGCGTCGGTTCGCCATCGAACATCACGGACTCGGTTGGTTCAATTTATAGCGGCTCCACCGAATATATCCTTGTGGAGCGTCGTGGTTATACAGCGTTATACAAGTTCCTCAAACATGTAGTGAAGTCTGCTACAATATATAATTTTATAATAAGACTTATTACCAAATATTATTTCACCTAGTGCATTTCAAGGCACAAGCTGTTAACAGATGATTGGAAATTGCAGAAAAAATGGCGTCGTATCACATGTCAATTCCACTGTGGAAGTAAGGTTTGATCACAGAGGGAGTAAAGTCGCACTTTACACCCGAGGTGTGAAACTTGGCTAAGTGGTCATAAAACCAATTCTTAGCGGACTAACCATACACGGGGAGTAATGTGTGATTTTACTCCCATCACGCTTAATCATTTAAACATAACCTTCAATTTTATTGTACTCGTAAACAAGTTCTCAACTATGAATTTTTTACTAAAACATAAAAATCTAATTAAACAAAGTGCTCAAAACTTTTCGTCATTTAATCCTACAGCATCTATAGGTGAAATTTTACAGAAACACATTGAAAAACCGGACTGGAAACAGTTGCAACAAGAAGTGCTTGAAGTGGATCCAAAGAGGATCACTTCTAATAATATTGATTATTTAATTTTAAGCTCTTGCAATGATTATAAATTAAAAAATCTAGCTTTCAAGTATGTTGAATATTTACGAAGTTCTGGCATTGATCTAAACCTTGCATCAACAAGCAGACTCCTTAAAATATATGGAACTTTGAAACAAGAAAATATCAATAATCTTGAGAATAACATTAATGTTGAGTCTGAAATTATAAAAGAGTAATGTTATATTAAGTTATATTATTCATATATTATAGATTTTGGTTGTAGATATGAGAAACTGAAGAATAAGTATAAGATCTTTGATCTGAGCCTTACAGAAAGTGCGATTATTGCTTTAAGCACAACAACAAAATGGAGAGAATGTTTGGATTTATTTAAGACTATGCAGGTCACAGCAACTCCAACCATACCATCATATGAAGCACTCATATGTTTATTATTTAAATATAATAGAGAAGAAGAAGCATGGACATTACTTCAGGAAATGGTGCAAAAAGAGAAAAAACCACCACCAAATTGTTATAGTACTTATTTGAAATCAATCTCAACTTTAGATTCAGCTGGATTTTTGGAGAAAGTTGAAAAATTGTTCAACTTTCTGAGCATTAATGATATCATGATCAACAAGGAGGTAGCAAATAATTTGGTTGTTCTGCTAAAACAGCACAAGAAAGCTGCCACAATCACTTCCATTAACTTTAAGGGACATTGTGCAAAATGCAAAACCATTCTACCACAGACTGTTTTAGATGATGAAGACTTTAATCATCTTAAGAAAGTGTTTTTCGAACGCGTTATCGTAGGCAAAGATGTGTTTCGGAAAACAACACCAGAAGAATTGACTGCATTTAATAAGTTCCTCAAAGATAAGAGACATTATGACGTGATTATCGACGGTTTGAATGTAGCTTATTCAACTGGAAATAAGAAACCTGTTAATGATATTTCCGCATTAGTAGCCAATGTAGTACAACATTATGCAAAGCAAAATAAATCAATTTTACTACTTGGAAGAAAGCACATGAATCGATGGCCGCACATCGACCTAATAAAAAGATTTGCTCGATTGTTTCTCACCCAGAATTTGTCTCAGGACGATCCGTATTTGCTATATTGTGCGCTGAATTCCGGTCGGGGAACAATTATAGTTAGCAGAGATTTAATGCGAGGGCATCTACATCTATTGAAGGACCCAAACTTAAAGCAACTGTTCAAAAGATGGTTGTCTCTGACTAGACACACTTTGTTAACAGTTAAGAAAAATGGAAGTTTAGTAATACAGGTAAATTTGATGATTTATATTAATAACTAACAACTAATTACAGTTGTTTTTTTAGGCGCCTCCATGTTATATAGAGTCTGCACAAAAACATAACAATACTTGGCATTTACCATGTGAAACTGAGTTATCTGATGGACTTAACAATGAGAAACAATTTAGCATTAATACTAAATTATGGTTGTGCATCAATTTATAGCTGAGGGCCTTTCTGCTACAGGTATTGGCTAGTAACAAAATATAGTTTATTTTCTTGATATGAAGAACGCTTAAATATTACACCCCTCAAGATTATTCCAAACGTTATGTGCTTCTAATTGGTACAATTTGAGGTGTATTAAAAGTATTTATCACACATAAATGATAAACATCATTTCAAACATGTGTGCATTAAGAAGTATTTAAATCATTAATGTTAAAATATTCGAAAATCCGATTCATAAAAGGCTTCTAAAGCTGTTAAAACGTCTTATATTTTAAAGGCTTGTTTATAAATTTAGAAAAATCCCGTGACAGAGGCGCTGCGCGTTTGTTATTAATTTTATTATTTCCTGAAAGGTTTTCAAAATTAAAATATTGCCAAATCATTTTGTTGCAAATAACATCAATCTACAATCCTTTTTGATATATATTTGTTGTAAATTTCAAGTCATAGGACAATTCCAAAAATGGAAGAAAGCGATGAAGGTGTAGAAGTACAGAGCCAACGAAAAGATGAAAGGGCAAGATCACGCAAAAAATCTGTAGACTACAAAAATGGAGAGACTGGATACTGTAACGTACGAATCCACGAATTAGCCCAACCAAAGCGATGGCTTCTATTCTATACCTACAAAGACTTCCAACAAGTTTTCGAAACAGAACGAGCGCAAGCCGTGAAGGAAAAAGTTCAAGAAATGTTTGGAATGACACCAGAGTATAATTCGCAAATTAATAGCAAACTAGCCTTCCAAATTTGACGCATTTATCATCTTACAGAGAGGCCGAATTATATTTCAACACAATTCGTCAGAAGAAACCCAGAAAAGTTGATTTGAAAGCGATTCGAATGAGAATACGCCGCGAGCGCAAAGAAGCGCGTCGCGAAGCGTATTGCATCTTTCAGCGCGTGGTTTGCAAAGCAATTAAGTATGCTTACAAGCATGCGCCTCCTTTACTCGTTACACCCATGCTCAGGATTGTATCCGATCATATGCTTGAACTGTTGGCCGAATTGCATGATATTGAAACACCTAAGCGAACAAATACAGGTACTGCTATATCGATTTGAAATGAACACATTTAAAATGCGTTTATTGCAGATAATTTGTCGCAACTGCTAATTGCCGTTTCGGATTGGTGCGCTCTTTTTGTTGCCAACATCTACTACGAGTTGGAAGTACAGGATCGCAAGGAACAACAGGAGCGAATTGAGGCAGCTGCACTTCCTGAATCCGACTCAACTATTACATCTGTAGCAGAACGCAAAGGCGAATTAGCAACAAAACTCACGGATTATCAGGGAGAAGATGAATCAGAACGCGAGTTTGATGGTCAACAAGAAGAATAAATAGGTCTATTTAAAATTTACTATATATTTTGCTATATATTATGGCATTATTTATCTCAAAAATAAAATTTGTTTGGATTTTCTCTTGGTTTTTAGGCGAGTAATGAATATAAAACGTATAGTTGGTTGCCTAACCTAAAATTTTAAATTATAAAATGGTGCAGTTGATAGAATAGTACGTCATTTTTTCTGTGGTAACGTTTTCAAGCGTGCTCATTTGTTTCTTATCTTTACTCAACTTCGAATGAACATTTATATCAATTATTTCTGCTTACAAGAATTGTAACAATAATGCCGGGATATATGTGTTGTGTGCCAAACTGTACAACATCAAGCACAAAGCATAAATTTACCTTGAGGTCTCTTCCTATTTCAAGACCTGAAGTAAGTGTATCACAGTTTGTTTATATTGCCTGCAGACTAATGTGAAATTAATTAAAATTTTAGATCTTAAAGATTTGGATAGAAAGGATTGCAAATCCTGCTTTAGCATTAATATATGGCACAAAGCATAAGAATGCATACAACAAGTATCGAGTATGTAATCGTCACTTTTCAAAGTATTGCCAGCTAGCAGAACATGAGAAACGATTAAAGAGGGATAGCTTACCAACCTGTTTCTTACCAAGTAAGAAATTTTTTAATTTGTTGTTATTTGCAATGCTTGTTATATTTTGGCTGTAGATTTTAAAGAGGAAGCCACAGAAGAAAATTCCTTATATAGATTTTATGAGGCAAAATTACTTGAAGATAAATCTAAACATGAAAAGTATGATATGATAAGCATATCTAAGTGTGAGACTACATCTTTTGCTACTTATACATCAATAATGTCTTCAGACATAAGTACATTGAATGATACATGTGCAGTCCCATTTAATACACCTGGGATTGAAGCTCCAAACAGTTCTGAATGTGAGAGTACAAGTTTTGCTGTTGAAACATGTGCTTCAGTAAATACACCAAAGATTGAAACCTTGGGTAAGCATTTCTATATAATTATAATTTCTTAATTTCCCAATAGGAAATCCTAAAACCCGACGAATTTTCTTGATACACTTTATTAAATCTGACTTTGCTTTTAATTTGGCAGATATACAATCAGCAAGGAATGCAGAAATTAATCTCAAGCAACAATTGAATACTACTGATAATATTTATAATTATTATATCTCATTTCATATTTAATTATGTATGTGTATGTATGTAATGTATTTTTCTTGTTCCAGCTGTTCCATCAAAACTATTTAATGAAAATGATGTATCTAATTTGGGAGGAACTGTTCACAAACAAGCTAATGACACAGAAGATTCAGTAATAGACTCTATTTTATACATAACAGAATTTGATGATGGCCAGGTCCAGATTGAAGCATCAGATATTCATGATTCATGTACTATTTTTATTACAAATATTTGAAAAGGATACTCACAAAACTTCATGAAGATTATAACTCATTATAAGATGAGCTGAACAATTACAAGGAGCAGAACTGAAGAAATGTTGCAAGTGACTTCAAAAATAAGTAAATCATTGGAAGAAGTAGTCATCTGGACACATTGTTCTTTCATTTAATGAAATGAAAGTTTCTTCATGATTTGATGAAAAGAGAAAGGAGAGGATTGCAAGCAGTTGTGCTAGTCATCTCAGGATGAGCTTGGATATAAAGCAGGAATGAAGAGTTTGTTATATTGAATTAATGAAAATAATATTTTTTTGGATCAAGTTATTTCATTCTTAACTTTAAGACGTTTTCTAATGATACAATTTGTAAGCATGTTTGTTTAATACATATATTTTCTCAGCCTTTTTCCAGAAAGTCATATTAACAATTAATTTATTTAGATGTTTGGAAAACCAGAGCAGATTAAGGAAAAAAATATGAAAAAAAAAAATCGTACGAGAAAAGATCACACGATACTAACGGCGCTGTTGTCGTTATAATTGCTTTATACTTCTCTCACTTATCTTGAAACGCTGTTTATTGGTGTTTATTCTAGAAATTACAAGAACTCACGGGTTTTGTATTGAGGTGAATAATTCGAAAATCTTTAATCATCGTGATTGTTAGTGCATTTCGTGAATCAAAATGATGAATGCTTTGCCTGGAAGCATTACCTTTGATGAATATGGGCGACCTTTTGTTATTCTTCGCGACCAAGACCGGCAAAAACGCCTAACAGGAATCGATGCCTTGAAGGTTAGAACTTTGGCCCAACTGTTTTGTAATTTTGCAATAAAATGATTTTTATGTTAAAATTGTGTATGCCAACTTTACCGAATAATAGTTTGGCAACAAAAATTCTTATATGCCTTAGTAATTAATTACATTTCAATGTCTTTCCTTTGTAGTCACACATCTTAGCTGCCCAACAAATTGCAGGCACTGTGCGTACATCACTAGGCCCCAAAGGATTAGATAAAATGATGGTTTCCCCTGATGGTAGTTATCTGACTATGGTATTATAACTTGTGATTAATTTTTGCTTTTCAATTCAGGTGAAGTAACTGTTACTAATGATGGTGCTACCATTTTAAAAATGATGGATGTGGGCCATGAAATAGGAAAATTATTGGTTCAGTTGTCACAATCCCAAGATGATGAAATTGGTGATGGCACCACTGGAGTGGTTGTGCTTGCTGGAGCATTGCTAGAGCAGGCTGGTACTCTATTGGATCGTGGAATTCATCCAATTCGTATTGCTGATGGTTTTGAAATGGCCTGTCAGAGAGCTGTTGAGCATTTGGATAAAATTGCTGAGCTTTTCCCTGTCAGCAGTGATGATCTGGAACCTTTAATCAAGGTTGCTATGACCACTCTTGGCTCCAAGATCATCAATAAGTGCCACAGGCAAATGGCCGAAATTGCCGTGAAAGCTGTATTGGCTGTCGCCGATTTGGAAATGAAAGATGTGAACTTTGAACTGATCAAAGTTGAGGGTAAGGTGGGCGGCCGCCTGGAGGACACGGTTTTAGTCAAGGGCGTGGTAATCGACAAGACCATGAGTCATCCACAAATGCCGAAAACTTTGAAGGATGTGAAATTGGCCATCCTTACATGCCCGTTCGAACCACCAAAGCCAAAGACCAAGCATAAGTTGGACGTCACCAGCACTGAAGATTACAAGGAGCTGCGGAAGTACGAGCAGGAAAAGTTCACTGAAATGGTGAAATATGTGAAGGATGCTGGAGCTACGTTGGCGATCTGCCAATGGGGCTTCGACGACGAAGCCAATCATTTGCTGTTGCAGCAAGAATTGCCGGCTATTCGTTGGGTTGGTGGACCGGAAATTGAATTGATTGCGATCGCGACTGGCGGCCGCATTGTCCCACGTTTCGAGGAACTTACCGCCGATAAACTGGGATCTGCAGGTCTTGTTCGAGAACTGTCCTTTGGAACAACGAAGGATAAGATGCTGGTCATCGAAGAATGCTCGAACTCGCGCGCTGTTACCATTTTGGTGCGTGGCGGAAACGCCATGCTGGTCGCTGAAGCGAAGAGGAGTCTTCACGATGCTTTATGTGTCGTGCGTAGTTTGGTCAAGGAACCGCGCGTAGTTTATGGTGGAGGCGCAGCAGAAATCGCTTGCAGCTTGCATGTGGCTGCTCAAGCAGATCAATTGGCAACTTTGGAGCAGTATGCTTTCAGGTCGTTCGCGGAAGCTTTGGAGAGCGTCCCACTAGCATTGGCTGAAAATAGCGGCCTGTCGGCTGTTCATGCCCTTGCAGAAGTTAAGGTAAATATATTTATTTCTTATTCGGAATAGTTTTCTAATCAATTGTTTGTGTAGGCAAAGCAAGCTGCGACAAGCGATCCAGCTCTTGGAATTGATTGCATGGCTACGGGTAATCCAAATATGCGCGAGCAACACGTCATCGAATCGTTGCGGTCCAAGAGGCAACAACTCGTTTTGGCCACGCAACTCGTAAAGATGATTTTGAAGATTGACGATGTCAGATCACCTGCCGATGAAGGACCTCATTACTAATTTATTAAGCTTTCGTCTAGTAATTAATACTTAATTTCGAATCTGAAACTAAACGCATTTGCAAGTTTTATATTCAAATACGACACCCGCATTCATTACTCACAACATAAGCCTTTGTAACAATTGTTAGCGTGGAGGCACTCACCCAATATAATACGCTATTTCTAAAATTGTGTTCACCCATATAAACAATTTCCTTAAATTGATATGGAATGCACGTGTTGCGTTCTTGGTAGAATTTTATTACAAAAGGGATGTTTATAATTGCAGTCACATTAGAAACATGTAGCCCTATATGCCGAGCTATCCATTGTAATTATTTTATGAATGAAAGGGCAACAAATAACGTACAATTACGGTATGCAGAATACGCATAAACAACAAATTAAACATTTTTTGCATAATGACATCATTCCGTAAATATCCAAATGGAATTGTTAAACAAGTTTGAATTACATTTTGGCTATAGACAACCAACTGCACAGATTGTTTTTGTATGATCTAAACTTCGCGAAAACTAAAGATTTCAAAAATTCCACATTATTGGATAAATAACATGATAAGTATTAATCGGTTCATTAAATTTCGATAACTGATTCATATCAAGCAATAATGAAAACAACACAAAAAAGTGACAATGGCAGAGATCTTTATAAATGGTCCTTAAGGTATGATCCAATTTCAATCAATAGCAATAATGCAGCGGGATGTAAAACTCTTTCGGTTCGATTTCTCAAAAAACATCATCACAATGATATTATGATATAATCTAGGGGTACAAGAATCACATTTACTCCAAACCCAATAACCAGCTAATACCCTGTGAGAGGAAGAGAATGAGGGGCAACCAAGCAATCAACCATCTAATCCAGTCCAGGAGTTGGCCATAGAGCATATGAGGTCGTTCCCACGGGTTGCAGAACATCTTCTTTAGGTTGACTTTTTCTTTGCAATATGGACAGGTCTGCTTCTTGCCAACAATACACCATCCTCGTATGCAAAATTCATGAAATCTGAAATGATAAGTAGAAATCATTAAATCTTTTCAATTTTATAATAGTGATGTGCTTCAGAAGTATTTCTGTAGTAAAGGCATTTTTCAATTTATCAATTATAGTTGGTCATTTTAAATTGAATTTTCTTACACAAATGGAAGAAATTCCAGGTATAACTTTTATGAAGTATAATTGTTTTGAAAAGTACTGCTGCTTCAGACCAATTCAATGAAGACAAAATTGTATAACTTACACGTGATCGCAATTCAATTTGTAGGTATTTTCAATTACTCCTTCTTCGTTCTCGGACACCAACAATTTGTTTCCGCAGACAGCACACACTCCAGGTTCCAAATTTCGGGTTGGCATTCCATTAGCAGTATAGTACTACAAGAATAATTATATTATAGTAAAACAACTGATGGTAAGTGCATGCAACTCACTCCAATATGGGATGCCATTGTGTCAGCGCATATTTCCGAAATATCACGGCCAAGCACACCATAGTAGAGCCCATAAAAAACAAACAATGCGCCAAAATCCATCCATGTAGGTGAAGTCATGTTAAATAGCAGATTCAAGCCAAACATACCAGTCATTACAATCACATATCCTATTATACCTAAGACATAACTTAAATGATGCAGGAATAGGAACCATTTGTAAACCAGTCTGAAATTTAAAAAATAATTTTGGATTACTGATACATTCAGGCATTAAGAAGTAAAGTTTTCAGATACAAACCTGGGCGTAGTTCCTCTTATTGGTTTTTGCATGGCTTTTCTGACAATTAGCCCACTGATACAACTAAATAGAAGCCATATAAATATAAACCGCCACCAGTGATTCTTCAGGCAGAGTACAATTGGAATTATCCACATGCCTAGCAATGTGACTATCTGTGTTAATAAGAGTCACTAATCAGTTAGGCATCAAATACTTACAAATATGTTCACACTTACAGAATATGACTTATAGTGTCGATGTTTCCATTCAATTAGAACAAATTGAGCTACTATCATTGTCACTATAAGTACAAGAACCATTCCTGCATGCATCGCATCATGCCCTCTGTGTTGTTCATGCATTTTCTGATGTTCCCAACGCAGTTTTTCGTCCGGTGTCAGCTCATCAAGGGTCTAAAATACAAGAATTGATTACCTTTTCATTGATTAACTTAGGCATTTATTATGCATGAAAGAATGTAACTTAATCAACACAACTTTTTACCTTGTTGCTCTCACAGATTAGTGATCAAGTAGTCATAGACCACAGTAATTGTTTTATTTTTAATTAATTAGTATACTTACCCTATTTCCAAGCTCTACAGCTTTATGCAGATCATTTAGCGTCATGATTACTTATTTAGGGGTGGTCACGCGTGGAATAATGACTTGCACTAAAAACTACAATTGATGTATAAAAGTGGACGCGTAGGCAAACAATTTTAATGAAATGCACACTCGACAAATCAGCTCATTGTAATTTTGTCGCGGTGTTAAACTCCCGGAAAATACCATAGAGTGCTAATATTAAAAACATTTTAAAGAACGCAAAGAATTCGTCGTAATGAAAACCGGGCACGTCGAATCAGGTGAGATGGGACGCACTGACGTTTCTCAGCTAATTAAACAAGAGATCATGTACAATAAATGGATCGTGCGTTTTAATTAAATTTACAAAATTATTATATAATTGTGTCTTTAAAATACAATACTATACTATAATACAATAATAAAATTCATACACATTTTAAGGATTTTTTACTTGTGTAAATGAACACAAGTTTTTACTTTTCCAATTAAAATATTCAGCATATTTTCGTGAAAACTAACTTTTATGATAAGCTCACTACTGAATTCCATTAATTACGCACTGTGGATCACAGATGAGTGTACCTGCAAAATATATCAGAGTGCATACTCAAATTTTAGAAAACTTGGTAGGATTTAAAAGTTTATGCAAATTGAAATATTACACCTGCTACCTCCAGATATTACTCTCTCCAAGCGTATCACGTATTGATTGGTGCTGCCATCCTTGGCCGAAGGTAAAACTAAAATTTCAAGATAAAAATACATGTTCTTATAAAATTATCTTCTGAAGCATAATTTCGTTCTTTTTGCATACAAAATTAATTATAACATAGAAACAGTTATATTGTATATATTAAATATAAAATTAAAGCTATCCTTAACATTTGTTCTTCAGGTGCTGCCCTCATTGTTAAGTGATATAATATAAGTTTTTAAAGTAAAATTATTTTACAATTTTCAAAAAAGTATCCTGTTCCATTTACCTGGACAATCATTTATTGAGGATTGCTAATTAATTTCTAAGCAAGTCATGTAAATTTATGGCAATGAAGCAAAAATAGTGTTCAAATTTGGACAATGAGGTCAACTAAACATTGGAAAAGTGCGCACAAGCACAATATTTGAGGCCGTGTAGCATGTAGTGTGAAAACAAACAATTTCCCAGCTCAAATTGAATCGCACATCAATGACACCAAATTGTAATAATTAGAAACAGTCTGTGTGTGATGCTGCAAATGACTGTGAGCGTGGCCTTTGGCCGCAATGTCTCACTAAAACAAATAGCTTTTAAGCAAATGCACTGAATTGTCTGGTCGTCTCGTGCATTTAGTTTGTTATCGGATTTACAATAAAGTATTAAAATGTAAGATATGTAGCCAAGTTTCATTGGAGACAACTTTAACTAGTATATTAAACAGGCGAATTGTGTTGTTTTTCATAGTGTTTGAACTTTTTGAAGTTTTTGGTTTTAGTGTTTTGCAATTTGTTTATTAAATCAAGGTAGCAGCTCATATTTGTTGTTGCACTGCGTGATCTACCTCGACATACTCTTCCATGTTTGTCCATGCTACTGGATATTAAGTGAGCTTCTGACTCGTTGTTGTTCCCATTGTTAACAACTAACAATATGCAACATTCATAATGATTGCTCAAAACTATAAGACAAGTTGTAATGCAAGTTTGATTTTGCTATTATTTCTTTCATGCTATGTTCTCACTGCAAAAATTTTATTACTTCTTGTTGGATTGTCCTTCAGGTGTAGTTTTGTCATATACACATTCTTATTCTAAGAGCATTGAACATTTGTAAATAACATTAAGTTAAGTTTGTTTGTAAAGTCTAAACTTGTACAAAAATTGTTACTAATCATTTTGCCAATATTGCATTTTAACGAAATATACTATTTATAAAGTAATTTTGTATCATCTCCTAAAAAAAGTTCTTGTGGTAAAAGGCATCAAACATTTATTGTAAATAAACTGTGAATTGTTAAGTGTAATGTACTTCACAAACAATAACTATTTATAGTATCAAATAAATCGCGGTTGGCGCGTGCAGAATTTATTTGGAAAATGTGTCAGCCAGGTGTAAAAACTTATTTGCTGGGTAATGGTCACATCATAGTCGAATGACGATCCTAGCAACAAATACACTAGTTCGTATTGTTGCTGAATCGTCTGACGCTGGCCATTTCTAGGTGAAATTTATTTGTTTGCGATGTGTTTAATTGCACTCTCGGGGAGCTCTTGTTGATTTCCACTCGTTTGTCAATCAAGTTGATGATGTCTGGCTGCTATGGTCTGGTGGTCCTGCTCAACTTAGAATCGACCCATTGCCATCGTTGACTTCGACTCTGGCCTTTGTGTTGACGTCAGCGAATTCTGATGGCAATTTGCGATTTTATGATGTAACCCATACGGTTTCAATGTTGCCATTTGAAGCATATGTGCAATTTGTATCAATGCAATGTATGCACTGATTCGTCATGATTTCATATCCATAAAGATTGATGGAATATTTCAAAAGTAATGTTTTTAGCCATTTTGTTAGCAAGTTCTCTTAAAATAAATAATTGAGGGTTTCCCATTTTAAATGGTTCCAGTTGGAATTAGTAAGTATCTATTGTTATAAATATTTATGATGTAATTCTATTTATTAATGGTGGATTCTCTTATAGCGCTCCCACATAGTGATTAACCCAAAATTGGTGAAGCATTAAATTGTTGTCTATTGTATTGATGATGCTACATGCTAAAGTTGCAATAATACTAGGTTTATTTATCGATTTTATGATGATATATTGTGCAATCTGTGCAACTGATAAAAAGAAATTATGTGCATATTTCAAAAGTTATTTTAACTTATTTTGAATAAAATTTCATTATCACTTTCCATTAAGCACAATTTTGTCATTTTTTCTGATATGTTAATATTATTTTTTTCGTATCATTAGAGAAGAGGAAAATATCTAAATCAATTTTGTAGATATAAGGATAAAGAAAAATATGCTTGAATGTAAATTCGAATATATAATTTATAGAAACACAACATTTACTGGAACAATCAAACTGGAAAAATTGTCTTTCAATTTAAACCCAAAATTGTATTGTTCAAAAATTTAATTCATAGGGCTTTTTCTATAACCTCCCAAAATAAATGTAAAGAAAGTATTAGATATAAAAAAGCAATGACATTCAGATTGGTTTTTTTAACTTTATATATGGGAAAATGGATAACAAAAAGAAATTACAGAATAAGAAACAATAATTAAATTGAGAAATGAAAAAAAAACATTCATAGGGCAACGCCAAAATATATTAAATAAAACTATAAAGAAAGATATTAACATACATTAACAATATTACCAAGAAAAATTTTAATAAGCAAAATTTTAAATAATTGGAAATTAAAATATATGTAAATATTAAGTAGTATAAGAGTATAGAAAGTATATCATACAATTCGTTTTTAAAATCAAAATATAAAATTGAAAACCTTCAGGGCAGGAAATGAAAACATAGGATGACATATTTTAATATACAACTACAAAATTCATGAAAATAAGATTAATTTCCACACCAGGACAATAAAACTTTCAAAATTACACTGTAAGACACTTCAACAACTTCAATAAACCAGGAAACTTATAACCTTAAAACAAAAATTATTCAATAACCAAAAGAAGCTGAAATCAAAATTTTTAACAATTAATGTGTCGATTAATTTGCAATCTCTGAAAACTTTCTGGAAATCAAGAATCAAGGTTAATATTAAAGTTTCTATATGGTCATTCTGTATATCAAAACGTTTTGTCATAAAATATTATTAACAATTACAAAAACGATCAATACGAAATGATGATCACATCATTAAAGTCTACCTATAAAAAACATGGATCAACTATAAAATTGAACCATATGGTCAGTTGAGTAAAATGCAGTATAATTAATAAACGAATAAACAATGGAAATCGATGATTGTCATCTATTAATTTGCACAATGAATCACAAGTTGATATCCCTAGCCATTTCATTACCAATTTGAACAACAATGTTCCGAAAAGAAAACGTGTGACAGTCACATGCGAACTGTATGGTCAATATATTGCAACAAATCGAATTCAGCATTAATGATGATGCAGTCATGCGCTTCGATCAACATAATGCTCGCGTAACACGCTTCGCTTGATGACTAATTACTTGATTGCGATCGTTGAGCTTGTCATTCGTTCAATTGTCGCTGATTGTTTTGTTTTTCGTCGTCGTTAATGATTATACCTAATAATTAATTCAACTAGAACTGCTTGCTTCTGGAAAGTTGTATTGGAGCAATTTCAGATTTCAAATTTTGCAAGAATCAATACTATTGATTATTGCAATGTTTTCAATTGAGATTTAGAAAGTATTAATTAAATTTCCAATACGAAATGTAATGTGGATTTGTTCAATAAAATTGAGAAAGTATCAAATGGATTGAAAATTTGTAATGTAATCCAGAAAAAATTATCTTTTTAATTCAAAATGCTGTGATAGAATTTAGATTCATGAATTGCAATTCAAAAATTGACATTTGAAATTCAGAAACCATTACATGTAATTCAGATTTTATTGAATAAGTTGATTTAAGTAGTATTTAAAATTGATTGATGATTACTGTTGCATTAATAATTTCAATATTCTACATTTTATTTTTCAATCAAAAAATTACATTATAATTTAACAAACCAGCATTAATCTGATTTGCAAATGAATTCTTCTGAATTTCATGTTGTGTTCTGAATTACATTTGATTATTCTGAAATACAATCAATCATTTCTGATATTAAATTTACCTCTTTCTCGCTTTCTCAGTTTCTCAATTATATTTACCTCTGAATTATAATTGTTGCAAACTGAATTCCACAAAAAATCTGAATTACATTTGCTACTCGGTTAATTACAATTTACTAATCAGAATTGAACTTTATACTTTGTTATTGTAAAAGGTGTAAACGTATAAAAACAGTTCGGTTATCGCATAAATTCCATTTATGAGTATGAGTATTTAAAGTAAATATAATTAAACTAAAACTTGATGAATATTTCGGCACGTGCGGCAAAATTGCACATGGTACGCCTTCACTCAGAATAGGGAATTTTTTCTGAGTCCTGCCAAAAATATTACTGCAGACCGCATGCAGCCTCACTACATGGATAATAAATTCGGGTCATATTTGTATTAAGTCAGAAATAATGCGTTTTAAATATCGCATTATATCATCTTCTGCCAAAAGATCTGAAAGAAAGTGAACGCGTGTGCGGATATTTTTGTCGGTTTGTATATGGATTGAATTGAAAGTTTCTATGCGGTAATTGACATGGTTGATAATTCGGTTCATGGATTTGAGAGGATTTTCTAATCGGATGAACTTCAGTAAGTTATAAACATTAAACAAATGTTCCTTTTAGCTGTGGTTTAAAAATGTACGAAAATAAATTTTCAAATTGTTATAAGCTAGAGTAAAAGTGTGTTCAGTTTCAGCCATAATTTGTTGACTTAAGTCAAAAAGGTTTAGTGTTTAAACGGTAGTCTTAAAACTTTTTTTAACTTCCAGTTTATAAGTTAAAATAAACAATGTTTTATTCTCTAATAATTTTATTAAATTTAACACGTTCATTAAATTTGTTTCATGTTAAATAGGAAATAGTGCAATCTGGATTTTTAATTATAAGAGCTAAATGATCAAAAAAATTTAATAACATTTCGATCCCAATAATGTATTGAAATTAATATTCGTTGGATATTATTTGATATTTCAAGAAAATATATGTATAACTATTTTATGAGAAGACACTGAGCAGTTCTTCAAAGAATTTATATGTTAAAATACAAATATTTTCTCAGTAAAATACTCTATTCATTTAATGAAAAGATGTCCAAGATTTCTGCATTTGTTTAGTTTACAAACAAGATATTAAGGATAATATTAAATTTTATTGAAAATTTGATATCTCAATTGACCAAAATTTTAAATTGTATTTTTTTCAATCATTTCATTTCTGCTTATATTCGATTTCTGCATTTAAAATGAACAATATTAAAAAAAATTTGTTACATATTTTATTACTAGTAGTAGTTTTATTACCTACAATATAGTATTTCATTTTTCAATGAATAATGTGTTTATACGATTTTATTACCATTTCTAAAGCAGGAAATTGACGATTATAAAATTAAAGGTAGCATTGAATATTAATTACTTACTCACCGGAAGTATGCTTTCTTGTAAATATTCATAACTAATTAATTATTCATACATTTTTCAATATACTTACACTGTTTGAACTCCTACGCAAATAACGATCAAACTAAATAAGTTCGAACAAAATTTTATAAAATCTCCTTGTCAAGCAAATTAGAAAATATCAGATTAGAATTAATCTTTTAATCAGACTTGTATTTCCAATTTATACTAATTAATTCATTTTTGCATCTGAAATATCAGATATGATTGGCATTCAACAAATTTCAATTATATTGTTATTTAAAGGGTTTAAGTAGATTGAGAAATAATTCAAAGTCTGATTTACTACGACTTGGAATTATTACAAATTGTTTTCAATGCAGGTCAATTAAGTAAGTATTCGGCTACGCATATAATCAAACAATATTATGTATAGATATTAAACAACCGAATATATTCACAACCAAAGATATATTACAGCAAGTCACAAGACTGATGCAACCTTTTGCAATAATTCGCAATATTTTTGATGTTCGATTAGTGGTATGAATACAATATACAATCAGAACGTATACACAACATTATCTGAGTAACATGTAAATAATGCAATATTAATATTAATGCTAGTAAATAGAAGGTGGTTTATTTGTATATGACCAAAATGTTATTGGTTTCTGATTCATGGCATAATTTCATCATTTTACTTTAGCAAAATTAAGGTTTAGTAACCTAAAATGATGTAAAATTACCGGCTTTAAAAATAGTTCCATTGGTTAGTTTTTATGTAAAACTTGCTTGGAATGTTCTTTAACTTTGCAATAATTTGCAATTTTTAATCAAATTATTTCTTGATATATAAAAAAAAATATATATAGCTAATATTAATTTAAATATTTATAATGATTTCATTTATTCAAAATATCAATTAGAACTTAATTAGTAATTTCATTTAAATCTGACAAGATGACAACTTCCTAAAAAGGCTGAAAGACTGAAAAGGTCCTTAAAGTCTCAAAATAATTTCGACTAGAGTAGTAAACTTTTTCAAAAATGTTTTATGTTTTTATAAAAAATGTAAAGTTCAAACTTTGATATCGTATGATTTAAAGAAAAAGCATTGTTGAAATTTATCTACTACTTTTAAATTTTAAAATTCTATGTTTATAAATTGCAATTTTCCATATTATGATTAAAATATTTAAAGCAAATTTACACCTCTACATTAAAAAATAACTTATCATTATTTGCGTGATTGGTAAAATTGTGATTAAAATTTAATCGAATAAATTTCAACATATTACTATCTCAATATATTTTAGTAAAAGAAGTTCTTGAAAAAAATTAACTAAATAAATATTTGTGAATCTTTCTTTATTTTGCAAATTGTGAAATTTTTTCATGATAGATACTTCAAATCAAATATCATATTTTAATCAGGATTATTATTTTTTCAAATTGTCATATTGCTATCTTAATATGACTCATTTCTGCACATTTATTTTATTTTATAATAGGGATAAGCCAACAAACATCATGATATAATATCCTTATCACGATCTCATTACAGCTCCATTGAAAATTTTAGAATATTTTGCCAAAACCACTTAAAGTGTTTGGTTTCCTGTTTCCTTTTTTGATCGTCCTTTTTGTAGTCATTCACTTTCTGTTTTAATCAACGACTTAAATTTAGATCACAGAAAATGCGAAATAAAGAGAATGGATTGCTTCTTACCAAAATCATATTGTAACTTATGTTCTGTATGCATTTGCATAAATGAAAAGGAAAATCAGTGCGATTACTCAAACGGTTTGAAACTGCATTGCATACCAGATGGGCAGCGATTCATATGCCTACTTACTTATACTATAATCATGAATATTTCACATTTTTTATGTACGCCAGCAGCATTTGTGCACATTCGTCAGTGGAAACTGATGCACTGAAGGCGAGCGAATTGGGTCACAAGTGTTGTAACATTCTTGATGTTGTTGATGTGGATGCTCGCAATGCCGATGATGACACGCACGAACTGCTCGCTGCCCATTCACCGCCTCTTTCCAATTTGCAAATGAATTTCTTTCGCATTTCTGCCAGATAAACAACTTTCATTCGTTTAGCAAATTGCTGCAGTTTTATCCAGGTATCCAGGTAATTCCTAGCAAGAACTAAAAATATTTGGACTATAGAAGATGATTTCAGGTCCATTTATGAACAGGTCTAATCAACCAATCAAATTTTTGATAATTAAAAATCCTGTAAGTTTAGATGTCTTTTTGTCAATTTCTCAGTTTGATCATAAAATATTATTCACCTTTTGTGGTTATGATTCAAATATCTTATATAATTTGTGCAAATACTGGCTACAATATGAAATATTACATTTTAATAATTTAAGTAAGAATGGAACATATTGTGAAAATTTGTTTAATATTTTAAGAACTCTTAATTACTAATAACTTGATTAATTATTCAAATATCTGAACATTTCAGAATTATTTTAGATTTTCAATTCCCAAATTAAAATTCACCATCTCGAAGAATATTAAAATTTTCATATTTTCAATTTATTTTAAAAGTCCTTTTGGGTCTATTACGACTTATGCTTTGTATTTAGTTCCAAATGCTTGTATCATAAAAAGAAATTAGTTCACAATTATCTTATAGAACCATTTTTGTTATCACAATTGTTTATGGTTCAATATTAAATGAATTAGGGCTATCGATAAAATTTTGTTAATTCAGTTTGCACACTAGCAATTTCTTCAACAAAATTCCTTAGTATAACAGTAAATCAAATTTCAGATATTACATATCGTCCTGTCTTTTGTAAACACTTATTTATACAAGTAAAAAACGAATTGTGCAAATACTGGCAAAAATCAGAAATATTACATTTTTATGTTTAATAATTTCAATAAGAAGTATTGCGAAAAGTTGTTTAATAATTTAATAACTTTTAATTAAATTGATAAATTATCCAAATATGCTCTAAACATTTCAGAATTATTTAAGATTTTATCTTAGATTAGGACTATCGATAAAACTTTGTTAATTCCCTTTGCAGTTTTTTCAACGAACTTCTCTAATGTAGTAGAGATCGTGAGGTTCAGAAAGGCACAACGAGTGGGGGTGGGTCATGCTGCGCAGAAACCAAAATACGATTCGGGTAACTTCGACGCAGCTGGCTTTTTTGCTACGCCCTTTAATTTCATTCGCTACTGTCAACGAACAATGTTTGCGCATGTTTATCCCCACTCCTTGTGCCTTTCTGAACCTCACGATCTCTAGCCAATCAACGTTTTGAACAATTTCAGAAATTACATATCATCCTGTATATTGCAAAATGTGACATACTTCAACTTGCTTCATTCTATAATTAAAAACAAGTTATTTGTTTTACTTTTTTGGTTTGGTCTATAAAAAGCGACAACTTTGTGACATAGCATTGTTGAGACATATTTGCCTTGTTTATCCATCCAAACAAACAACATTACTGTTGTTAATAGCTAGTATAATGTAAAGGTCACCGTAAATATGCTCAAATAAATACAGTTAAAATAAAATTGTCTCATGGCATATGAAGTAAAAATATATGAAATTATCAAATTGTTTTATTACTATCAAACCATTGATATTTCCTGTTTGGAACAAATAATAGTATGTGGTCAATGTGGTAAATTAATTTTTTTCTTTACCATAACCACTGATAGAAATACGAAAGATATTTTAGTATATTCTGAGAAAAGTAAAATTATGAAGCAGTGAATTTGAAAAATATATATACAAGAGAACGATCATTTCTCTCGATTGGAACCAAGCAACAAAATCTAAAATTGGTGACATAATCTTTTGATATGACATGTTTAATTTTACCAATGAATAATTTTTTGTAACTATACCTTTTTAAATTGTAATTCTCAAAGGATTAGGTAAACAAAAAAGAACAGTAAAGTAGATTTATTCAATGATTTGATTATTCAATTTTGTGAAATATTATTCAGAAAAATGAATACAATTTCGATTCAAAAATGTATTTCAAAAAATATTATATGAAATTCAGAAAATTTGCATATAATAAATCTGAATTACATTTGTTTGTTCTATGTATAATTGCAATTTACTAATCTGGATTGCTTTTCATATTCTCTGATTTGTTATTAGAAAAGCTGTAAAAACCATTAGCGTCACGAGTGAAGTAAAAGTTATTTATTTATCTCACATGTACTTATTGCAACTCTAGCCACAAGTAATACTCATAGAAACTACTGATATCACAAATGCAGGTAAAATATTACTAACAACACTACAATATGTCGTTCCACTTGGAAATTGGATATCAAGAAACGAGGGACTGCAATCAATGTGGTTTAAAAATCATATATGCTAACCCAGAAACCGCAATTGACGTAATGATCCACTAGCGACCCATTGGAATTGATTGCAATATGTGCTTAAGAACTCTGGTCGTGGATATGATTTTATAATTTCTTTTGTTTGCTCTGTCATTTTGAATAAATAATATACAAAACATATGTTGATGTTGCGGTTGACATCCAACATCCATTTATATACATATATTCTATGATGAACAGGAAAGGAAACTCTTCATGTTTGTGATTATACCAAGCGCGACTCATCCTTTCATCGTGATTTTCGTGCCTATAAAAGTCGACGAGATTAAAAACTACTTTCTCTTCACGCAGCGAGTCCGTTCTCAATCTGCTTTAATATTTTTAATGCAATCGTGAGCGTTTTTTATTTTGCTAAGAGCTTTAGAGATAACGGAAACTTCAAATGTTTGAAATATGTTTCAAAGAAAATTTGATTTGATTACCTTCTCAACTTTATTTAGAATATAATATAATATATAGAGCTAGTTTAGAAACGGCAAGAAAAGAAACTTTTTATATTTAAATTATGTTAATATTTCGCATATTTTGCGTATTTGTTTACACAAGGAATAAATATAAGTATTTTTAGCTTTTGTATCTATAATAAATAAATATTGCCAGGTGATGATGAATAGAATATTTTTAGCAAAGTTTAGTGAAATGATAAATGGACTAAATTGAAAAATATTTGTGGTAAATTTTTTGTGATATCTATTTTTAGCTGTTTGACATGTAACAAATAAACCGTTAAGATTATTTAGTCTTAATCGGATCATAGTAGACTCGTTTTATAACTGGTAATGGAATATTTTTTTTTGCTTAACAGCAATTTTGGTGCTTTGATATTTACACCGTTATTCGTCTTTTGCAAATTATTTTATATTTTAAGTGTTTGAAAAATTAATCCTGATTGTGGACTCAAAATATTAGACATTTTTACCTTCATTATTACATATTACTTTAAATAATTTCAATGTATCTTAATTTTCAGGTACGTATATTATTTTACCAATATATAATAATTTTAATTTCTGGTATGACCCATTTTTGAACCATCCTTTTTATTTTGCCCAAGTACGATTTAAATTTGTTGGTGAACTTTAAACAGTTTTGGTTTCCAGCAATTTAATGTTAGAATTACAGACCTAAAAAGATACTAAAGGTCTTAAATTTTGCCGTTTTGTTAGATTAATGTTTTGGTCAATATTTTTTGACTATTAATTTCCTATATTATTCAATGAGTTTTAGATCTAGTTCTTGTCGACATCCTCTTCTTTAAAAGCATCAAATCTATGTAAGTTTTTGCATGAAGATTTTTAAACTATAACTAATATTAAAGTTAATACAAGAATCACTATGAGAATTATGCTTATTTTCAATTTATCATCAGGGCATAAGGCATAAACAAATTTTACTTAATTCTGCTGTCCTTAATACAACTTAGCAGCATTCGAATATATTATTAACATAATATATTCGAATAGATTTTCAACATATTTTTTGGGTAGTTAAAATGATAAGAAATATCAAGACTAATTACTTTCAAAATTTTATTAAATCTGATTGTGGATATATTGTCACTTAATAGTGTTACTTCATAAAGCTTTCTTTAATTTACTAAATGAGTACAGAAGCTCCAAATTAGAGACAGTTTTCTATTCCTTAAAACTATTTCGAGAATAATTTGAAAGGAATCGCTTCATTAGATCAGAGAAAAGTTTTGAGATCAAAACAATACCATTTCAATATCAATAAGGATTAAACTGACATATGGTATAACATAACTTAAGTTAAAATAATTTTTAAAATAATCTTAACTTAGGAAGCAGAAAATTTAATTTACCTTAATTAATCCTTTTAAGGTTCAATGCAATTGAAAACTATTTCGAGAAAAATCTGTAAGAAATCGCTTGATTAGACCACAAAAAAATTGAGATCAAAAACAATACAATTTCAATATTAATAAGAATTAAACTGATAAATAACATAATTTCAGTTAAAATAATCTTTAAAATAATCTAAACTTATGAAGCAGTGAGAAGAAAATTTAATTTACTTTAATGAATCCTTTTTAAGACTCAATGCAATTGAAAACTATTTCGAGAAAACTCTGAAAGGAATCGCCTGATTAGACCACAAAAAAATTTGAGATCAAAAACAATACAATTTCAATATCAATAAGAATTAAACTGACAAATAACATAACAAAAAAAAATTTAGAATTTTATTAACTTAGGAAGCAGTAGGATGAAAATTTAATTTACTTTAATTAATCCTTTTTAAAGTTCAATGCAAATGATAAAAATTAACATTCCTCTGAAAATTTTAGCATTCTCTGTAAATTACACCAAACATATTAAAATACACATAATTATAGGACAAGAAATTGCAAAATGTATCGTAAACAGGAAGCAATTTCCAATCGCCCATGGAACGTACAGCAAAAATAAAGCAAACCATCGCGAATTTCAATCCCCAATAACATGTACATACAAATTATATAATTGCTTACATAAAGCACACCTTATAATTGCGATTGACCCCAGTTAGCAACACAGACAGATCTGCAGATTTCGATTTCAACGAGTTTGCAGCATGTTCACATTGGCATTTCTCTTCATAATTACAACTGTAAATGGTGAAGGTTCACTGTGCGAGCAAAGTTTCACGCTATAGTTTCGGTTGGCAAACTTGAAACGAACTTCCGTGTCCTTCGTCATCGCGCACTCATATTATTTACCTTTTCCCATTATAAATGCGTTAACGTTCAAGTTTAATGCTGGTTTTGCGTTCGTGGTTCGGCGTGTTTCTTGGCATCGAGCGCGTTACTTAATTGATAATTAGGCAATTCAGGTAATGAACGCCGATTCGTTGTCCTTCCTTATCCGTGGGCGATTTCTCAATTACTGCTCACGCTTTTCGTGTCTGTTTCTTATTCGAAGTCAATAAATAGTATTATGCCCAACGAGATTTTCTTCCTGTAGTCCTACAGCAATCGCAACAATATCTTAAGAAGTAATTGCATGCGAAATTTGGAATTGGCAGATATACGATGCATAAATTTGTGCTTATTGCGTTGCTTTCAAATAAACTCTAATGAGAGAATGTATAGGGCTATTGAAACTGTGCTATTTTGAAACCGGGGACATTGTCTTTGTCCTTTGAGCCAAAATAGACGTGGGCGGAAAGTTTCAAATTAATAGTCAGGAAATGTATGCACAACATTCGGTTAAGTTATTACTAGAGTACATGATAACAAATCTGACATTATTGCAAGAGTATACAAATAAATTTACTACTGGAATTTTCAAATTGGCAAATTAAATAGCTTTTCATTCTGAAGAAAATTCCAAATGTAATAAACAATTCAAGAAAACATTTCTTCTAGTTTTACATTTTATTTGATTTATGTTTGCACTTAAAATGAAAAATTGTTTTGCATTTTGACACACAGAAAATTCAAATATCAATTTTGTTTTTTGTATATGATTTGAATTTTATGGATTCGCAATATAGAAAAAATCAGGCATTTCTATGTTTGTGCTGGTTTTTCTAATTTGGATGAAAATTAAAGTTGCAAAACGAATAAATCAGAACGTAAATGTTCTTAGTTGAATTTTCTTAGTTCAAAATGAATCAATTAAATTTTCCTGAATTTTTGACCTTTGAAATGCCAATTTGTTGGAAATTTAAATTCTATTTTAATGATTTTTTAGTACGAAATATAAATTTTAAAAAAGTTTCTCAAAATACACTTTTAGTGGAAACAATAAATTTGTATAAGTTTTATTTTGTTAAATTACTTAAGTATTTCTCTTCTTTAGTTTGTTAATGATTAAATTAAATGAAATAATAAAAATTTATATTTTTGTATTTGGTATTAATAATTTGAATTCTCATACAGATAAAAATCATTCATTTTATATCTTTTTTTAAATTACTCTGATTACCTGTTTTTCTATATATTATAATGAATTAGTATTGTTTTAAAACTATACAACTTCAATTTGTACTCAACAGAGTAAATCAATAATAAATTCATGAAAATTTTAAAATCTTAAAACACATGTGCAATCAAAAATGTTTGCTTAAAAACCATATTCAAAATCAACAAAAAATCCACACTAAACAAAAGTTCGTAAGTTGAATTATATTTTAAATTTTGTTTGGTATTTTAACAGGTAAAATTATATAAAGAATGAAAACTATATTACGAAAAAATTAAATGAAACTAAAATAATAGCGCACTTATTTACAATGATAACGCAAAATCTGACATTATTAATGTTTATATAACTTTTTATCAGTATAATTCGGAATAAAACGATCAAAACCATGGAAAACAGGACAAGTATTTAATGCATCCAAATAAAAACACGGAATTATTTTATTCAACGTCATTCACAGATTAAAGTTATTATTGTTATGCTCATTCAGAGCAGACGTAGAGACCTAGATGATTAAAATTCAACATTAAATTTACGGATGAATAGCAATGGAACGTAATACGAGAAGCAGGGTCTAGATTAACAAATATTCGCTGATGGTCAATACAGACAATCCGCGATAAATAAATAAACAAATAAATCATTTTGATTCAACTAAATCGATGTTGGCTTTGTGTGAATGTTTGTTTAATGATTTAAGTCAGAGCAGCTTATCATAAATTCTATTCAAAGTCTGTTATCTGATTAGATTATCAATGAATCAATTGAAGTTGAGGTATTTTTAAAATAAAATTTATTCATAATTTTTATTATTAATTTGAATTTAACAACAAACAAGGGGAAATCTTGCTAATGCGAAGTTTAGACACATAATAGACAAATAATTTTGTTAAACAATTTACTTTAAAAATCAATGAGATATTTAAAAGAGTCTTAAATTTTCAGAAGGATTTTAAAGGGTGCCAAAAATTTCTTAGTAATTATGAAATTTTCATTAAATATTGTATCAAAAATTTTGATTTTTCGTGTCAGTATGAAAGAATATATTATAATTATGAAAATTATATTTCAAATTCAGGAAAAGTTAAGCTTCTATCATATTTTATTTTCCTGAGTTTTAGTTTGAATTTTGAAGGCTTTGTTCACCAAAAATATTATTTCTTTCATTATGAGTAATGAGTAATACTCATTATCATTATATGAGTGGCTCATTAATGAAATACGATGGTAATTTAAAAGTATTATTCAAGTTAACAAAATTGTTCTAGAATACGACTTTGTTTTATTTTTATTATTCTCTAAAAGATTTTCAGATGGAATTTTTTTACATATTATCTATAATTCTATATTAAATGAAGTTGCAAATCTAAAATCATAATGATAATGAATCAAATATGAGTAAATATTGAAATTTGTGATTATCAGAAAATCAATTCAACCGATTTTTGAAATAATTTTTACTTTTTATGATTTCTTTGGATGTAATTGTTCAATTAACACTAACAACAAAGAAAATGAAACCCAGTCAATAATCATTATTTACATTATTTTAAAATTATATAAATATTATTTGAAATACTGTGAAACTTCAGTATTTAATGCAGAATTAATAAAGTTGTTCTGGAAAAACATTTCTTTTCATTATTTATTTAAAAATTTTCAGCTGTAAATGCATGACATAAAATCTACAATTTCATAATAAATTAAATAGCGAATTTCCTGTTGATTTATTGTTAAAAATGTATTCTAAAAATTTTAATTGAAGTTAATTAAATATCAATAAACATTCAAGTTTGTGACAACCTTGTACGGTAATAGTTCATAGATCGTTTTTAGCCATGTTGTGTAATACTTTTGAACTCATGTCGGTCAACAATCGTTGGTCGTTAGTAATAGTTGTTAATCACACAAATAATGCTGTAATTAGAAGTTCCTGGAATGCGACCTCCTTTATCAACTGTCGACAAATATTGTTCTATTATTTTAAGTTCCATTGTCAACGAAATGCCGCAAATGAATGAGTTGCCTGAAACGTTGTTTAATTACTGAATTAAACTTTATTTGCATTAACAAACCTTGCAGTTGAATTATTCCAAACTAAAAAGTCTTTATTTACAACCAAGAATTATCAGTTTGGAAATTATCCTTTGAGTACTTCCTTGTAATTTTCTGTGGAAATGGATGTGAACAAAAATAAAACACGAACAAACCATTGATGTCACTTATGTTGTTTATTTAATATTATTGTTTATACAATCATTCATCATTCTTCCGAACCATACACATGTACAATATGGTAGTTGTTATTGCCATCAGGTCTTCAAAACATGGGACAATAAATATATAGGTAAACAAAAACAATTAACAACAATTAAGTTCAAGTCAATATGAGGTCCCACAAACAAGCAAACTTTTCTTGTCAAGGAGGATCTATCTATTTGCTTGCAGACTTTCTAATTGCAAGTCTGGTTTGGAACTCAAATCCTTTACAAACATTAACCATGCTTCTCTCACCTTGAAATCAACACCAGACGAAGAAAAAACAGGTAAAGTAAAAGTACGGTACAAGAAATGAGACGAAACCTTTAGAAAAGAAACAATGTTTAATAAGTACGAAACAACAACGCTTTTCGTGAAAAAAGAGAAAACACTTGGTACATCTTGAACTTAATCTAAAAAGGTACATTGAACAACGTAGCAATGCGTTCTGAACTGAACAGTTTGTGGCATGGTCAAACTGAGAGGTTACATTTTCTCATCGAGTCTGCATTAAATATAGATTCATGTATACATTTACAGATAGAGACATTTGGCACCGTGCTGTCTGGCTGGCTCGACAACATCCAATACACCGAATCGAAGTCAGGTCGAGATTAGAAAGTGTTGAAGTTGGAGGTACACGAAATTTTCTACCCGGGCTGTTGTTCTAGCAGCAGCCCGCACATCGAGAGAATGCAAATGATGGTGAATAATTTAATTCCGCAGATTTGCATGTGTCAATGCCGTGCCTCGCTGAATAATTCACCACTCTCTCAGTCCATGTCATCCACATGGATGCAGCCTCCGACGCTGCCGCCAACTTTGGGTCGATATCGGGATGAGGGATGCCATTGGCATTCGAAGTGTAGGCCATCCACGAGCCATCCACCAACGATGAATGTGTTGGTGGTTGCGATGCAAAAGGGATGTTTTGCTTTGACATCCCGAGGCTGGGTGTTGTGTCCCTGGGAGGAAACCCGAGGACGTCATCTGAACCCACGTTGTTGGTCGCTTTGATGCTGCTTCCGGTCGATGCAAAACGTTCCAAAGGCTTACAGCAAATGTTTGCAGATTCCGAGACCTTGATGGTTCAACCCGGAGTCGGCAAGGTTCTTTGGCATTGACTGGTGCAATTGGTCCAGATTGTTACCCAAGGTAGGAGTTTATGTACAGGAAGGAAGCAACGTGGTTATTGCTTGTAGAACTACTCCTTTGGTTCATGTTGTACCATTCTAGATGTTTCCAGTAAGTTGCTGGTTCTTTCAGAACCATTTTTTTGGGGTTCTTGCCTTGTCTCGCCTTGTCATGCTGCCAGCAGTATGTAGGTTACATCCAAGGAGCTGATGGGTCACAGTTGGGATCACACCATCGAGTGTGTGGTACACATCCATGGATAAATAGAACTAACTACTAGGGTTCCTTGGAGCAGGGTTCGAGATAGATCATAAATTAAATCACAGCAATCAATGTATCAACACATCGCACCTCGCGGGGCACACAGGACGTGAACGCTCGAGGTGGTCGCGCCCCCTCGGAGGGCACGAAAAAAAAATCGCACATAGCCATCACAACCAGCTTTCGAGGGTGAGTGCGGCGAGTGGTCTAGAACTCCTCGTCCTCCTCGACGCAGGGCAGCGACGACTGGTGCCGCAACCCCAGCCCGTGCTGGTGGTGGCCTGGGGCTCGATGGTGATGGTTGGCGAACGCGCCCAGCCAGCTGTCCAGGTCGCGCGGCTCGCAGAGGAACGTCAGCGTCATCGGCGTGTCGAACCCGAGCTGACGTACTGTGAACCCGGACTGGTGCTTCTCCTGCAGGCGCTCCACCTTCGTCGTCTTGATGTTGACGACTCCGAGGGGTCGGCAGATCTTCTTCTGCGGGTACAGCACGGCGAAGTGCTCCAAGGTTGTCTGGTAGACGACGACGTTGATGCCCTGTCGTCGTCCGTTCGGGGAGATCAACGTGATGGCGCCGCTCTTCGTCTCGGTGCTTAGGTGTTGACCACTTGGGTCCTCCACGTAGGTGCTCGCAGGCACCGAGGGTAGGTTGTATGACATTGCTACCTCAGGCATTTTCGAAATCACTCACAACACGCACAAATACAGTTCAATTCGGATATGGTGGTCGTCGTCACCGGAGAGTGCAATGCACTTGGTCGCGTTAATTATTCACTAGGCTTGTAGGATGAGCTATGGGACCGCTGCGGAGTGCTATCGAACTCGCTGTGAGTCAGTGCGGCGTCGTCGACGTGCTTTTATCGAGCTGGGACGTCGTCGTCGTCGTCGACGGCAGCGCGCACAGCTCGCGCACGGTGGGGATTTTGGCATCGACACCGATGTGGGATTTCTACACAATGCGTCCTATGCGCTCAGAGATGCTGGATGCGTGGAGTGTGGTCGGTTCGACTGGAGGTAAACTGAAGTATGCAGGCAGAAGGTATTTCAGTGCCAGGTAAAAATAAAAGACGAGTCCTTAGACTAGAAATAAGTACGTACTCCTCGATTGGTTGGTTGTTTTCTTGGCTTTAATGATGGTTCGTTTGGTCTGGAGTTGTATGTGTGCAGGGAAAACAATGTGATTGCGAATGCTAAAAACAATTCGTCGGAATTTTGAAAGCCATTAAAGTACTTAACGCTAATTTTAAAGCGTTCGCTGAAAGTCTGAACAGTCTAGAAGTCCTGAAAGATAATTTTCAGTGACGTGTTCGGAGTTTATGGCTTCGTGAAATTGAAGCGTCATTCATTTATCCTTAACATGATTCTTCTACTCATAATTAGATGATCTATGATATTTTCAATTTTCTGGCAGGATGAAAGGTTTAAAACCGTTTATCTCAGAATATAAGTCATCTTTATATGATGAAATTATTTTCCATTTACAATGTCATTTTCGATGGTCCTTTCAATTCATCATGTTTTTCTTCAATATGATGATAACAAAATTATAATTAATATTCCATTTTATTTTTTGATAATAGCAAAGAACAAAAAATTCGATTGCCATTATTTTTCTGAAATTTGAGATCTCAATTGTTATTTATGGGTCGCAATTCCAGAGATCAAATTCTTGCAATTTTCAATAAAGAAATATATTTTGCAATATGCTATAAATTGTAATATTTCATACCTTTTTAATTTTCTCATCTTCTGTGTCTCAAGACCAACAATTTTGAATCTCAATTTTCTAAATAACATCTCATTCGATTCATTTCTAGAAAATTTATTATAATTATCAGATAGCTAATTGGGAATTGAAGCCCAAAGAGACGGAGCCTTCAATTTTTATCCTCCCATTTAAACAAATTTGAAATTTTCGATTTATACAGGTATTAGCTTTTTGACCCTAATATTTATGGATCCTTTTGTTTCGTTTGATCAATAAGCCTCAGGCGGTTGTTAAATCCGATGGAGAAAAGCAGATATTTGCAATTTCGCTTTGATTGGGTATAGAATTTTCGAATTTGCACTTTAGCCCAAATAACAAATCTACAAAAGTCTCATTTAATAATTTTTCAAATAAGGTACTCAAATGCATTGGTTCTAGCAAATATTTTATAAATATGATGTTCCTATGTGGTAATATGACTGTAAGTTAATATATTTTTTTTGATATCTTCTAAAATATCTTTTCAGGTTTTCAAAATATAATTTCTTGCAGTGACTTTATAAATTATTTTTCAAGAAGGTTTTCTGCCTTTCACTTGCAATTGTAAATCTGCTAATATATACGAAATGATATATGTTATATTAATTTAAAATTAATTTCAGAAATAAGTAAAAGTTTGTTAATTTACATGTACACTTATTGAAAATAATTCGTCATTGGTAGCAAAATTATTAGGCATCCTTCCTTTATAAAGTTTTATTATTAAGAACTTTGCTAATATATTTTGTAAATCCATAACTCAACAATAGCAAAATCTTATAACCAACAGTATAGATAATTTTTTTCAATTTCAACATTTACTTGATAAATTCTAGTGGTATCTTTTATCATACTTTTTTAATATTACAGGATAGTCCCAAATGTATTGTCCTTATTATAAGTACACCATTTTTTCTAGCAAATTTATTGATTATAATTTAAGAAAAAAGCTTTCTCCATTCATTAACAAATGATAATTTGCAAAAATGCACGTACTAAAGGATTTAAATTAATTTCAGGTGCTCATTACTTTCAAATGTAGTTTGCCCTTGAATTTTATGATTCAAGAATAAGAAAGAATTGGTTGAATTACAACTATACTTTTTGAAAATATTTTCTCATTGGTAGCGAAAGCATTATGCATCTATCTTTCTTATAGTACCATTATTTTGAACTTCAAAATTTTCAGAATTCATAATTTGTACTAATTGTATGCTAGCATAGCATAACAATATAATTAAACATTATAATCAACTTGGTTCTGGGAATATTCTTCATTTTCAAAATTGAGCTATTTTCTAGTATTTTCTAGTAGGATATTTTCAAAATCACGATTTAATTAATAGTTTTCGAATAATTCTGCACAACTCTTCATACTTCAGCACCCACGCAAAAATTAATGTGAGTTTACGTTCCATCATATTAATTAAAAATCCATAAGAGTGCTAATGGAATTGAAGAGATTAGCAAATTGCAAAATCAATACACGAATCCGAAAGGGTAAACCATTTTCTGTGTGGGCGCAATGATACGCCAACATAAGAGGCTTTCCGCGTGACGATGAAAAGCAAACGAATATGTTTTTTTTCTTCAGCTCATGTCTGACTGCCTAATCCAATTACGTCTTGTCGTTCATATGTCTCTCTATACCTATCATTTCTTGCACTTTTGCCACCAATCATATTATGTATGCATGTGGATATCTCCTTGCAATTTTCCAACCAGCCATTATATGTATGCTGGCTGGTTACGTGCATCATTTGCGATGTCTTTTCACCTTCGCCACTAATGGCGGCGCTATCGATTATCGGCACCCGCATCTGAACGTAATTGCGCGGAGAAAACGATGCAGAATTTTCCACAATTACCTAACAGCGCATGTGAGGGCCGTAATTTATTTCGTCTACGCAAATATTCTTTGGCTGGCGTGCTGCTTGTTTACTTGAATTTACCATGAGTTTTACTGCGATTAAATGCGAATAAAACGGAACTTAATGGTTAAAATCCCATTGGCGGAACAACTATCATATCAAAAATTTACACTGCAAAGAAATTTTTACTTATCGAATCCCCAAATTTGCAGATAGATTTCTGATACACAATTTTGCATCAAATTTCGCAAAATTTTTCAAAAATCTTAATTTTTGCAATTCCTCCGTTGCATAAGTCATAGATTATTTACTCACTTTCTAGATAATGCATTAAGTAATAACGCATCAGATGACTAACGAGTAAATGCACAATTTTGGGAAACTACCGATTCACTAGTAGCCACCTACGTCGATGATGTATGTGGAAATTTGGCATGCAGATTTTTTTAATGTAGGACATATTGTGGCTTTGGCAGCGTCTCAAAACGTGAGAGTCTGTGCGTCTGCAGGTTTCCCAAAAGTTTATATTTATCACCGGGGTTTAATTAATTTCGGGTGCGCGTTTCGCCGATTTTGCAACATTTTATGGCTGTGCGGAAATTTGACGACTCGTGCATAAATCTAGATGATTGCACTGATGATGTATTTGCATTTTACGAGCAATTTCCTAGTGACGTTCATGTTTAAGTGCAGATTTACCATCGATATATTTTTGCTACATTGTAACTGAATAGACAACGTCAGTTTTTCATTGATTTTCATTTCATGTACGATAACACGTTGACATTTATTCAGGTTGTTCACCGACAACCAACGTAATAACCTCGATCGTTGTTTAAAATAATGTTATGCATCTGCCAGTATTCATACAATTATACAGGTTGAAACTTAAGTCTAAAATTTTGCCAAAACTTTTAAATTTTTAACAGAAAATCCCTCATTTTTGTATTTTCCTTTGCATCTAAACTGTAAGCGTACATTTTGGCAGATTTGGCACAATGATATTCTCAGAAATTTTGTGGTCCATCATGAATTGAAGCTCTAAAAACGTTTGATCTTCCAAGTCAACGTTCGTTTTTCAGGAAAATCTAATTCGCACTTTTGGTGACAAAATTATCTACGTCTAAACTGACCTATATCAATTTCCGCGTAATTTTGAGTTCGGATCGTTCACATAATACGTAAGAACATACAATTCCAAATTAGATTTTAGTTGGGTTTAATTCAAATAAATTGGGTAATTTGTTTACGTACATTGTACGATTCATTTATAATGAAAACCCACGAAATTGGACGTGTTAAATTTCCGTTTCGCTTTGTTTGGTGACTGGATTCAGTTTATTTTTAAAAATATAACTGATGGACCAGTAATAAATTACAATGCAGATTGCAACAAACTAATTTATCATACA
>JARJDZ010009060.1:0-33956 GCA_030264555.1 Aleochara sp. GC000083 | reverse complement strand
GTTTTGTTCATACAATACCTTATAGATGTAGATTATAGGCAGGAGGGTGGAGAGGACATCAATCTCCATCAAAGCCTTTCATGGTGGGCTCTTTGTGCATACCTCTCTGGCAATTTACTCCTCTACCCAGTTCAGACCTGTAGAGCTTGAAGATTCTGTTAGAGTGTAGGTTGCTGATCCTTCATTATCCCCACATCTTGTAACAATGAAAATAGTCAGTTAATTGCTCACATATTGAAATTATAGGTATGAATAGTTTATACATTACCTTGTAGATGTAGATTGTAGGTTAAAGGGCAGAGAGAACATCCAACTGCACTAAGGCCTCTTGTGGTGGGCCTATTGTGCATACCTTCCTGGCAACCAACTTGAGAATTCTATAAAGATACAGGTTGCTGATGTACAAAATGTCATTGTTATTTGTTAGTGCTGGACACTGGCAGAGGATATGCTCTGCTGATTCTTCATCTTCCCCTCATCCTCTAACAATAAAAACTGTGAATTAATTGCTCACATATTGAATATATAGGAATGAATTGTTCAGACAATACCTTGATGATGTAGATTATAGGCAGAAGGGTGGAGAGTACATCCATCTGCACCAAGGCCTCTTGTGGTGGGTCCATTGTAGATATTTCCATGTCAAATCACTACCCAATTCAGAAGCCTGTAGATCTTGAGGATTCTGTTAGGGTCTAGGTTGCAGATGTTCATCATAATGCTGTAACTTTCTCACATACTCTAATAATAGCTGCTTTCAATTTAGCAGTAACTGCTCCTTAACTGCTTTTACTAGAAGCACTAGCAGCTAAAATATGCAAATTAAACACACAGAAGAAGATATTAAGAGCACTACTAAATGTAGTGGTGGGAAACAAGTGAAACATTCACATGCCTATATCTTTCCAGTGGGACTTAATGCACATTTGTAACAGTGCATCTGATTGTCACAAAAGCATCCTGCTTTCAAACTGCTTCAGGCAAATTAAATGCTACTACTACTACTGAAGTGCTTTTGAAGACTGCTGCAGGGGTATTTGCTTTGTTAAGTTCCTTGGCACCATCAATTCCATCAATTTGTTGATCCTAATTGTAGTAGGGCTTGCATCATCTCATGATGATTTTCCACATATCCATTGTTGCTTGCAGTTCTAGAAAAAAAGAACTAATTGTAATTGCTTTATTTCCTTGAACATATACTGAAAACTCCAACAATTAATAAAGACCTTAAGAAATGGAACTGATGAGTTGTACAGCAATGTTCTTCCAACTTACTTGCCTCTGCTTGTTCTGAAGGAAAACCGTGCATTGTGGGTTGCTTCCAAGAGAAGGCAGAGAAAGGACAATTGTCAAATGTCAACTTCTCTTAGCATATTTTCTAAAGATGGCCATCATTTTGATTTATAAATCATGAATTCCGTGTATAAATGAGTTGTAAATTTGTACATACGGTCAAACTAGCTAATAAATTTAATTTGTATATAGACAATGAATAACAAGGTAGATAGACCAACGACTGGTTGTGCGGGTGCACGTCCAAATTGTGAGACGATATCGAATGGCTCACAATCCGATCAAACCGAGTGCTGCGGCCAAATTGCCAATGATATTAAAACACTGTTAAAAGCGAAATCATGTAATGGAATCCTTAACGGGGTCCGTGAGGGCAATAATGCAGCACCAGTAAATTCTGGTACCTTTTTTAAAATATTGTATAAAACAATATTTAAGGCTAATATTTCAGACACATCACATGCTACTCGACAAGAGGAAACACATAACATGCAAGTAACACATGAAGAGCGATCCGCAAAGAAGTCAAGATCCAAGAGGAAAAACAAAACAGAAAATAATGTAGACACCAAATGTGATTTGAATCATTGTCTTCAAGATGATTTTGATATAACAACCATAATTCGCAACAAGTACAAGCAGGAAGGCAGTGAGGATAAACTTAAAATAGTTGTTAACCAAATTGAGAGGCTGGGGTTAAAAGAAGAAAACTCTTTATTGGGTAATGAACCACCAAGACTGGAAAATCCAAATATTGAATATGTTGCCTATCAGTCGGAGCTACAAATGCCACTAATAATGAAAATCATCCAGAAAGATTTATCAGAGCCATACTCAATATATACCTATAGATATTTCATACACAATTGGCCAAATTTATGCTTCTTGGTGAGTGCTTGATTGATATGTGAATGATTAATAACTTACATTCCACTTTTAGGCCATGCATGATGACAAATGTGTTGGAGCAATAGTATGTAAACTGGATATGCATCGTAAAGTTATTAAGAGAGGATATATTGCAATGTTGGCTGTGGATAAGCAATATCGTAAGCACGGCCTAGGTTCAACTCTTGTGAAGCGTGCCATTCAGGAAATGGTCGCTGGGGAAGCAGACGAGGTGGTGTTAGAAACAGAAATCACCAATCGGCCGGCACTCAGGCTGTATGAAGCATTAGGTTTTGTTCGCGACAAGCGATTGTTTCGTTATTACTTGAACGGTGTTGATGCTTTACGATTGAAATTGTGGCTCAGATGAGGCATGCAGAATGCGTGGACGACATGAGCTCAGGGTACTGTCGTTTAGTTGTTTTTTAGGATTATGAATAAACCAAGATTAAGGAAAAGTATATACAACTTTCATAACTAATGCAGAACAGTGTGTAAATCAAATATGATGGAGTATCTTATTGGAGTTGACATCAATATGCTTCAGCAAGAGGTAGCTAATGAAATGTTCTTTTAAGCAATTTCAAATTAATTTTAAACAAATTGACTACCTCAATGACAACATAAACAGCTGTAATACTACAAACACAGTATAGTAAACTCCTTTAACGATAGTCTATGTTATTTGTTGACATTAGTGGACGCTGGGCAATAATTCATAATTTATGTCGTCATTAAACTGCAACCAGTCGAGGTATTACATTTGCAACATTCATTCATATCATCATAAGGCAAATATGATGGCGACATTATTGAATCTGTTCCCGTTGTATTTTATAATAACATTAGCAACATAATGATTTATTGCGCAGACAATTGGCCAAAATCTTCACAGATTCTATCGGCGTTATCAGTCCGACCCATTTTTGTTAACGTTTGGATTTTTAATTGTTCCTCTAGTCTCGGATAGGAATTACACAAATTGATTAGATTTTAATGCCACCTATTAAAGTAAAAGGACGTGAATAAATTACATACTTTAATGAGTCAGCGTCTACCAAAATAATTGGCGTTCAACAATTAATACATCGATGCTTTACATGTGTACATACCCACTGGTAGTGAGTAATGGTTGTAACCATGCAAAATCATCTTATCACATTGGAATAATGCAACAAGTTTTGTTAATAGTGTAAAGTGCATTCACACATAACATGAAGTAAATGTAAAGAAATAAACTTATCTTATCAATTGTAATTTAAGATTGTCCTCACTATCATTTCATGTAACAATTTTGGTGGAAACCAGCACAACTATCATGAAGAAATACAAACAATTTCCTGCAATACAGACCTACTATTTTAAAATGTTGAAATAACAAACATAAGTCATTTTATTTCTTTTTACTTTTGAAAGCCTCAGCTTTCCTTTTCACAGATTTTACAAGAACACTTAATTCGCTATTTAATTTATTCTTAACTTCAGAATTGTTTCCATTTTCAAGCTTCAACTTTTTCTTAGGACTGTTAACGTCTGCATCATCCTTCGCATTGCGCCTCTTAATTTTCTCGGTAATTAATTTCTCCATGTTCTTCGTTTTCTTGAAATGCGGATCTGTAGGATCTATGTTGTAATGATGGCTGGTAAACAAAGCGGAAAAGCGCTCATCCTCAACGTCAACTTCAAAATCGTCTTCATATTTCGTAACGGGTTCAGCCTTCTTCTTATTCTTACGTTTCTTTTTCGATTTTGATTCGTTTTCTTGATCTTGTATCTTCTTCAGACTGAAATGCTTCTTGTTATCATCCTCATCATTGAGCAACAGTTCCAGCTGAGCTCTACTTTCATCCTCAGAATTCGAATCTGACCCTGAAGCAGGTTTTTTGACTTTCTTCGGCGTCTTCTGGAATTCTGGTTTGTTGAATTCTTCAGCAAAGTAGGGATCGTTCATATCGATACCTGCAGGCACATCTGAGTCACTATCATCACCATCACTCTCTTCATCACCAGCTGCTTGCTTCTTGGCAATGCGTTTCTCTTTACGTTTCTGTTTACGTTTGTCTAGAAACTCTTCAAATGGTGTTTTATCCTCTTGATTCGTCTTCTTATCCTTGAGAAGTTGCTCAGTTTTCTTTTGCAAGTCAACCTCCCATGTGATCTCCATGCCCACATCTTTCTCCTCCTTCGATTTTTCCTTTGACTCGATTTCTTGAAGAAGCAGCTTGTACTTCTCAATGGCATTTTTTCCCTTGAGTTTTTCCTCATTGGAATCATTTTGATTCTCAACTTCGGACTCTTCTCCACTACTGGATGCGAGATACGCTTGCAAATCAGTATCCGCAATGTCGTCAATTTTACCGCTCGCCAACTTCTCGGTAATTTCAAGCCTTTCAGGATTGGTTTCATCCCAAGTGAGGTCCACTTTAGCTTGCTGCAATGCAGTCGTCGTAAAGAAACGAGGTTTATAGCGATTAACTTCTGGTACTTGAGTACACTTTTCTTTAGGCTCATCATCATCAAATGACAAATCATCAGGAATGAATCGCAAATCAATCTTAGTCGCGCTACTTTCATACTCCATGCCATCACACTCTGTGTAGATTTTATTTGCAGTTGTAGGATTATTACATGTAACAACTGCATAATAATATTTCAACCTGTTGAGTTGGTATTGTCTGAGCCTTTCCATGTGATATTTGGAACCTTCCTCATTTCCATCACCATCAATATCAGCAGGTGCTTCCACCAACTCTGCTGGCCCCTTAATTTCTTCTTCAGCCATTCGCTTCTTGCCAAACTCAGAAGGATAAATTGCAACTGAGGTGATGCTCCCACCTGGGGGCAGGAATGAGTTGAACAACACCATCAAATCCACAGCTCTGATTCTATCCCAATCCATGTTACATGCAGCCAGCCTGCTTGTAATTTCATCTGTTCGATCAGCATCTGCATCCAGCTCACCCCATTTGTGATCAATGCCTTGATCAACTTCATTTGCAGCATCCTCCTCAGAGTCTTCGTCATCTGAGGAGCTTTCTGAAAGCAACTGACCCTCACCTCTTGCATAATCAACTGTTAAATTCTTCAGTTTCTTTCTGACCTTGTCTGAAACTTTTATATCAGTTTTATCTGTTTTGACCAATTCATCATCTTCACTTTCCTTTTCCTCATCATTATCACTGTTGGCATCTTCATTATCTGTTTCTACTTCTTCTTTGCTGCTGCTACTTTGATCACTGTCTGAATTACTCTCTGCTTTTGGTTTTTTACCTTTCCTCTTGGCAACCTTTTTAGGCTCTTCCTCTGATTCTTCATCATCTTCTGAATCAATATGATAGTATCGTTTTAAATCCTCTGTTGTGGAGTGGCTTACTGGTCGGCCACGTTTATCTACCGTGTATTTAACTTTAAATTTCTTGTCTTTGAACATAGACTGGAAACGCTTGTCGATTTTTACTTTTCGCTCGCCTTTGGGAATCCGTCGAAACTTTGGATCGTTTGCAACATGCGCAAAACGTTTATCGGTCTCCATTTTCGAAACACTAATTAAATAGTTTTTAATGGATATTACTTAATTTACGCAGTACACGTGCACACGAAAAATCATAACAGAAATAATGAGGTTATGAAACTTGAACAATCGTGCAGGGAATAATAACATTACTCCCTCTAGAACAAGTAAAATTAGATGCTAGTTTGGTTGCCTATCTTAACAACCAATTGCAACATTTTTTTAAATTAAGCGTTATACTGGAAAAACTTGATTTACTTCAGACAAATTCATTATAGAAATTAAATTGTAAATGCAACGTATATATGAAAAAAATTGCACTTCATCCATCGAGTCTCAAAATATCAATAGTTAGAACTTGCCGAACAAAGTTTGAATGAAAAGGTGCGCTAAATGCAAATGAAAATCGACTTTTCCACCCATGTGCACAAACACCGCACGTGAAAAACTAACTCATTGTGGAAATTCAGGACTAGTCTACCGTAGAAATATCGATTATACAAATTCGCCAGAGTGTGTTCAAGGAAAACATGGATTTTATTCCAGCGAACAAATCATAAGAAAAACTTGGTTTGTTGGGTGTGCGTTCGCTGTGTTTTAAACAAAGTTTATCATTTGAATGGATGAGTTGAAAGTGCATGGTGATGGCCGCCCCCAATTCGGAAGCATCCGGTAATACTGACGACGATTGGAAGATCTTCGAAGTCCTCAGTCAAAACATGGAGGTATTTTTAGACAAAATCAAGCAACATAAAGAGTAAATTTGCGGGCAAAAGTTAAAACAAGGAACTAATCATGCAGAAGTGTACTAATGAATTAGATTCTCATTTAGATTACACGAAAATGTATTAAAATGTCAGTGGAAATTAGGTTGTTTGATAACAGATGGTTTCATCATGTTTTGCGAAGGTTGAAAGTTGGAACAAATAAAGAATGGTCTAAAATTATAACTTTTATGGGGATCGTTGTTTGAATGTGATAGACTATAAAGTAGTAAATAATCTAGGAAAGTTAGTTTTTTTCTATAGCAACCGGAAGTTTGTTTTCCGGAAATGAAAACTATATTTACTATTGATTTATTATATTTTAATGAATTTAGTTTTCTAGTAGAATTATAAGTAACTTCCATTTTGTATATCAAACTTCGAATTCTACCACATAAAAAGATAATCTTGCAAAACTTTTTGAATAGAAGAACCTTAAATTCTAAAGATCAAGTTCTAGAAACTTTCATCCAATCCAAACCAATCACATTTTGCAAGAAAGGAATTGATGAACTTCTTCAAGTATCTTGTAGATAATTGTGGAAAAACACACAGACAGAAATTACTTAGGACTCAACTCAAGAAATACATTTCAGCCTAATTTTTCACTATCCTTGAAACCCAGAGTTTGATAGCACTTGAAATGCATTGAAAACATTCTAGTGCGATGAACTTTTCTGCATCAGCACCAACGAAATCGACGTTTCAACAAAAGTTGCAACCATTCAGAAAAGCATAACAACATGATACAGTATTCACTATCCAAAGATCTTTGCAGGCATTCAACCTACCAGACACAACACCACACAACTCTATCAATCTACATCCTAGAATGCATCTCATTGCATTCAGCAAACGCGCACAAATATAATGTGTCCTGCCATTCAAACGCTCTTCTTCCTTGTTTGCACGTTTACTCGAGGCGAATCAACGCGGGCACAATTCTCGCATCATTTCCCCGCATGGCGGTTTCGACCATCGCTCTCCGGCAGAAATTTGCACATTGCATGCGTTCGTCGTTATCAACCTGCACGTCTGTCTTCGCCGAGCTGTTGTTTTAGCGCGCATCGTTCCACGGCGTCGATTATTATTGTTAGCTTGCGGCCATTGTTTACACGTGCAATTATTATCAGCGTCTGGCGTTCGAACGAAACGTTGGGTTGTTGAATGTGGATTGTTTCTTGCACTCGTGCCACCATAACCGCTGTTGCTATATGTATGTATGTTTTAGCTTCGAGTGCAATCGTGCACTGCACATGCAATGCAATTGTGAAACAAACGGTGCGTGCAAGTGCAAGTGCATGGTTGAGAACGTAAGCGTTTTAGGCATGGTTTGCAATTGATCGTAATGTCATAAACATTGCTCTTCGTTTGGAGGAATGTGCATGCCTGCATTTGAGTGATTAATCCAGATTAGTAGGATACAATTTAGATTCAAAACTTTGCTGTTTATCAGCTTCCTTGGAGCGATATCTAATTGGAAGATGGCTTTAAAAGTATTCTAAAATTCTAAAAGATGAAAGTAGTAATGGTATAATTAGCAGATTTGCGAAAATTTATTGTTAAATCAAGCTATACCTTATGACAAATCTCAGAATCACTAAATACTTGAAATGAAGAAGTTGCCACCTTTTACAATAGGAATTCAGATAAAGTAAAAATCAATTCATTAAATCGTAATTAGACGAGCCGAAAATTTAGAGAAATGTGCATCTCTGCGTTTGAGTGATTAAACCAGAGTAATTGGATAATTAAGGATTCAAAATTTTATTGTTTATCAGCTTCCTTGGAGCGCTATCAAATTGGAAGATATCTTTCAAACTAGGAAGTTTCTAAAAGATAAAAGCAGTAATGGTATAATTGCGAAGATTACGAAGATTTAATGATAAACCAAGCTGTATCTTATGACAAATTTCAGTAAATACTTGAAATAAAGAAGTTGCGCATATTTTACTCATTTTCCAATAGGAATTGTAATTCGGCAAACAGCAAATGTTATTCAATTTGCTATATGTAATTCAGTTTGTAATAATTGTAATTTAGATTTGGAAAATATAATCGAGAAAGTATAAGTTTAATGTCAGAAACAATTTAATCTATTTCAACGTATTTGATGTATTCTCAAATTAAGAAGAGTTAAAATGAAAATCAGATTAGTGTCACGCTTTGTTAAATAATAATTCACTTTTTGATGGGTAAATTATATGTTTATATCAACAGAAAATTGATATTATTAATGCAGCAGTAATTATCATTCAGTTTATAAATGCTACCTAAATCAACTTATTCAATGGAATCTGAATTACATGTAATGCTTAGCGAATTTCAAAGGACATTCCATTAATTGGAATTGGAATTTCTAGATTACAATTCACAGATTTGAAATTCATTTGATACTTTCTCAATTTCATTTAATAATCTCCCTGATGAAGGTGTGGGAACACCGAAAGCTGCTTGGAGAGAATTTAATGGTAAATACGTCGAGGGAAAATACAAAGTTTACCCTCAACTAACTCTAAGATAAGTACTTTCTAATTTACTAATATAATAAAAATTTGAATTAAATTTCTTCTTTACTGAAATTTAACTGAATCTTTTTGAATTATTACTAGAAAAGATAACCTTGGTACTTTATTGCAATAAAGATGCATTCAAGAAAATAAAATCTGCTCATATAGATATCAAATTGATATAAAAGATATAAACTATAGGTATAAAATTGTTATTGCAAGTAAAAAGCTAGCTAGTTTCGAAGTTATGACTTTTGTTCCAAGTTTAAGTTCTAGTTAAATTAACAAAGTTTAGGTAGAATTTCCACATTTATGTCGATTTTCATTGTACCATAAAAAGATCTTATTTTGATTGAAACTTTATGAAACTTTAAGAAACATTTTGAAGATAGATTTTTGACAACTCATTTTCTGAATTATTTTAGTACCCAAACATCAATCTAAACGAGATTTGCATATAATTTACAGTGAGCATTTTATGACAGTTATTCCAAACAAATTTATCATGGTTGGGATGATTCGAACATTAATCATCGAACGCTTTAGTAATTCTATTAGAGATTTACATCATTATTCCCTTAATATTTCATGTTATTATATTAAATATATCAAGTGAAACATTATATTTATTCAATATATGTTCTACTAAATGTAAGTCAAATTGAATAAATGTTCATTCAATAAAATTAAGTCATGTGTAACAAATCAAATCCATTGGATTTATACCACAATTTGCAAGGAACAATGAAACTTTTACATGTGCAAATATCAAAATAGTTTTGAGAATCCTAAATCTTGAAAACGAATCAAATTATAAAAGTAGTTTACCATTTTTCACCTATAGGGATTTAATATTCCCAAAATAAATCAAACTTTCATTACATCATGAAAAAAAATATCTGTTACCTCACTCAATGGTATCATTGTTGAATCTGCTTCTTTGTGGAAGCATGAGTGAATGGAAAAATTAAGTGATTAAATTCTGGTGACTAGAAATCAATGCTGGTTATAGATTAATGCGACACATACAGAGTGTTATAAAGTTGCAAAACTATCTAGGATAAATCCTATTTCCGTTTCTGGAATCGTGCGTTTCTTGTGACTCGTACGATCCGAAAGAGAAAAGCGACCGGATCATGATACCACATGATACGAAAACGACCTAATTACGCTGGCATCGACATGCACAACAAACTCGAATCACGATCGGAAATCCTCCCTTCCTCAGCCATATTGAAATACCTATACAGTTTGGATATCTTCAACTGTTACCATAGTTAGAAGGCTCATCGTTGTTCCCCATCTTTTTCCAACTTCTTGATTGTCTAACATTGTGATATCCATTTAGAATTTTTCCCACTGGAGGAAGAAGGAAGAAATTATGAGTCCTGAAATCCTTCTTATATTCTTTGATATAGGGCCACGTCAGTAGTAACCAATCAGAGAGTAGTTATAGATAGTAACAGTTGAAGAAGTCCACACTGTAGGGCGAATGATATCCGGCATGATTACGGATCGCATGCCTTGGTTCTCTTGCAGATGGAAGTCGGCGGTGATGTCGACGTGACGACGTCGTTGCGCAGCGAGATCGCCGCCTTGCAATATAAACGCGACCGCCTCACCGAGGAGCTGACCGACGCCAAGTGCCAGATGCGTGGTCGCGAACAGCGCTGTCTGGACCTGCAGGTCGAAGCCGACCAGTTGCGCGAGCAGGCAGCACGCCAGAATGCCGTCATCTCCTCGCTCAAGCACCGCATCAGCGAGCTGGAGGAGCGCGAACGCAGCCTGTACGCGACGCAAGGTCGCGCCGAGATCTCCATGCAGTCGCTACAGCGGGACGCGCGCTACGCCGAGGAGCGCGTCAAGGAGTTCGAGAAGAAGCTGCGATGCGCGGAGGCGAACCTGTGTGGTGAGGAGCAGAAGAAGGAGTCGGCGAGGCAGGCGTACAATGATCTTCTGCGACGGTTGGCGGCTGCACTTGGTGTCGATGTTTGTGAGAGTGCTCACCTATCTTCAGATGCGTTGATTCATAAAGCTTCAGAATTGTTGCAGGTGAGACAATGAAATCGTGAAAGGTGGTTGAAGTAGTTTACGTTTAGAGCTTAAGACATTGTAGTTCTTAGGGGTATAGAAAAGGCGTTGAGGTGTGATGTATTCACTTCAGGGTTGGAAGTCTAGGTGTCAGAATTTCACAAGGACAAAACTTGCTGATCACATTAGGGTTACATAGCAATTCCAGCAAATTCTAGCAAAGAAAATCTTAGATTATCTCTTCCTTCCTAGAGGTGTTAAACCTCACCTGCAACTTGTAAGTTGTCCAAGGTGCGGATTTGGAGAAGATGAAGAAACAGCAGAGCACTGTTCAGCAATTGCTAACAATCTCCTGCCTACAATCTACAATATCCTTTATAAATTCATGACCTTGATCAATGTTAATTATGATAGTTTTGAGATCCAAGACAAAATATATATTCATTAAGCCTTTATGTTCTTATAAGATTGCTCAAGAGTAAAATATTTTATTAATGATTCTAGGAGAATGGAAGGCTCAGAACGAAAACTTGTAATACCAGCGACAGTTTAGCATCCTTGGAAATAGAACTTCGAACCTGCAGAGACACCTTAGAGCGTTGCATGAACGACAAGGAAGCTTTGCAACGCCAATCAGCGACCCAGCTTCTAGAAATCGATCATTTGCGCCAAGAAAAAGAGTCGGCCGAGATGCAACTTCGTGTCGCCGAGCGAGACTTGAATGATTTGCGTGATAAGTTATCAGCATCCACCCGAACGCTGGGAAATGTCAGCGGAAATGTTGCGCAACAGGAAACCACCATCTGTCAGCTGAAAGGTTACATATTTTGAGTCCTTACATTTAGGACACTCCAGGACAAACTCCACTCTACCCATCCTGCAGTGTTCGTTAAATATAAGGGCTCAAACCATCTTCGATTCCGAAAAGTTTAAACCCACTAAATTGAAATGAAATTGCAGATGAACTGAAGACCCGTGAGGAAAAAATCCTTCGTTTACAACATGAACATCGTCACATGTTGGAATCACTTTCAATTCTTTTGAGCACGCCGTCCCGATTTGTCGAAGGCATCGAGAGCGCCATCAAGGAACGCATCCGGGAGTTGACCACGGAGCACAAGGATAAAACAGCGGTAACTCACTCTTCCAGAACTCATTGGACAACGACCAGAGGCTAATGCATCTGTACTCTCCCTTTGCAGCAAATTGAAACTCTGCGCGATAAATTATCACAAGAGAGTCAGGCGCTCACGCGACAAATCGCCGCCTGCGATCAGGCCAGTAACAAGCTCCGCCTCGTCGAGGACGAAAAGGCGCTGCTGGAGTCGCGCATGCATAAGGCCGACGTGGAGATCAACGCCTGCGAGGTGTCGCGCGAGGCACTCAAACGCGACAAGTGCACGGTAAGTGCTCGGCTGCGGCCAGAGTGCTCCCACAGTTGTCACCCATGCATGTTGCAGTTCATGTCGTTTCTGGAGCGGCTGGCGAGGGCGATGAATATGGATGAGATCGCCAACGATGTCGGCGTCGAGCTGCACACCGAATCGCTGCTGCTGCGCGCCGAGCAATTGGCGCGCCTCGAGGGTGACAAATTGGTGGATAAAGTAAGCTTTGCGATGAGATGTTTGCCGATGTGCGAATGCATCCAGATCTTGTTTCTTTTTTGCCTGTCCGCAGCTGCTTTGCTGTGGCAGCTATCATGGGGTCTTGCCGCGCCTGTGTCGGCAGCGATCGTTTCACGACCTGCGCGAAGTAAGATGGCTTCTTTGAGTTGACAGAGAGAAAATTGACACACCTTAAATCACTCATCGTAGGCAAGACTTACTTACAGACTGAAGTTTTTGCCCAAGGAGTAAGGAAATGCATACATTCGTTTGCAACCACACTTAGGTCTACTGTCAGAAATTAGAGTTAGAAATGATATACCTTGACACAACATAACTCAGTACTATCCTTGGAAAATGCAAGGAATACTAGATTGGTATGGGACCTCACAACTGATAAACCATAAACCTATTATAGTTCACTGATAGCTTCTGTTAGAGAGGTTGGGGAACCATGAACTTGGTCCAGACCATATATGGTTCAGGCTAGTCATAAAGGGCAGGACCAACCTTGAAAACCTCGGTAAAAAGAACTGACATTGGGACTCAGGTTACCAGGGTACAATGATTTCTAGGTCTATGCTCTTGTAGGAAACACTCTGATGAAGACAAGGCCATAGGGCTGAAGAGATCTTATCAAGGTGGTAATACTGCCCTTTGAAATAAGGAGGAATATCATCACGTCGGGGTCACCACTTTAGCACTACACTACTTTTATTTGGCACAAAGATTGTCCAGATTTTCAAGGATTGTATCGGTTTCTTAAACAATGGCGTTACTACTCTAATGTTCGACNGGCTCAGCTCCCGGCGCAAGCGCCTTGCTAACCCACCCTGTCGGTTCGATCGTTAACTGAATGAATTCTGCACCGGGCGACAGGGTGCGTTGCGGGGCGTGGTGGCAGTCCGCCACACAATCAATGATCTTACATAAGATACATTGGAAACAATGGGAGAAATCCAAGAAGTGTAGATAAATCAACCATGAAACCATCGTGGGACATTACGTGCATAAACTCTATCAAGAGACTACAAAAACCTTCTTTGAAGTATCCAGCCTTCAATACAGGTAGACATCAATAGTTTGGACTATGGGACCTTGACCTTAATTCTGACTTGGGCTCCTTCTGCAATAGGGTCTAGGTGATGTCAGATACCTGAGGGAAGATTTTGGGGATAAGGCAACTCCTACTAAATACTCTTCAGGAACCATATTCAGAATTTGGAAAGAATAAAGAAGCTATTTTGAGTTTGGTTTATCTAAGCTTCATTTCCTACCCCGTGAGCAAAAATTTCAGACAACACTTCGTACAAAACCTCTCATTTTACATATCAATTCTTTGGTTCTTAACCCACATTAGTTAGAAACCATTCAAAGTACCAGATTCAAACTTCTATACAATATGAACCTGTATTAACTAAATGATATTTCAACTTGATTATTTTCGTAGACAGCATTAGTCTATCAACTTCAGAGGAAGGTTCGAACACTACGGGAACAACTCCAACGGAAAGATTTACATTTAGATTTACTACGTCGAAAGCTCTCCCTGCAGGAGGACAACACGAAGACGAAATGCATCCTGCAAAGCGAACGCGACGAAGCCAACCTACGCATCAAGAAGCTGATGAAGCAAGTGGACCGCTACCAATTGCAACTCTCCGATGTCAAATCCCAGGTGCGCGACCTAAACGCCCAGCTCGCCGAAGCGGCAGACTATAAGGTAATCACCAAGAAATCCACAAATCGCATTTCGTTCAATTTGATCCCTCACACACCTTCGCAGATAACCGCGTTGGAGCGTGGCCGGAAAATCGAAGAGCTCCAGAAGCGACTCATCGAATCCGAATCCTTGCGGACGCGCTACAACCGCAAGGTGACGTTGCTGAAGGACCATGTGCGCACGACGGGCGACACCATCGAACAGGAGCGTCAGATCAGCGGGCAATCGATGCAATTGTTACGCGACGAATTGGCGCGCGTCAAGGAGCAGCTGATGGACGTGAATCGACGAGAGGCGCAACTGGTCAGCTTCAAGGCGTCCGTGGCGAAGCTGCTCGGTGCGCCGCTCCCGATGCCAGACTACGAGTTGATCAATCGCCTCCAGAAGCTCATTGATGCCCATCATGACTTCACGCTTGTTTCGCGCCGATATGATGATCCTGTTCTTCGGTTGACGGCGCGGAGCCCTACCGGGGGCAGTAGATGTACAAGGACTCCGGATCGGAGTCGGTATGACGATTCTGGGTATACGGATCCGGTGGTTGATATCATTGATGATATCGATGATGAATTGTTTCCGAAACGGCATGCGAGTCGTACGGGGCTTTGATATTGAAGTTCTGATGTTAGTAAAGTAAATCATCAACAACCCATTTGAATACCCATTTGAATTTGGTAAGGGTCAAGTAGATTTGGGCAAGTCTTGTAAGGTATGATGGGTTCTTCTTGTCTTTCACTCATGTCTGTGTCATGAGAAAGATAACGAAGTGATTTAGTTTAGTAGATATAGAAGCTGCTTTCGATTTGATGTTGTGGGAGATTTCGGAAACTCTTCAGAATCGGTAGTACTAGTTGATTTGACTCTAGTAGTTTGAACGAAGTAGGCTGACAAAGAGTTTTGAAAACAATACCAGAAAACAGCTACAAGGACGTCCCTCTTTGCTGGAACTTTGAATCATATTGAGGACGAAGAAGACCTTGGTGATAGAGTTTGAGTATGTGTCTAAAAATTCTATCATCTATGATGCTTAAGTTAAAGTTCATCTGGAAAAATAGTTTTCCCTTTAGATATTTCTCCTTCTACTTCTCTTGTAAGAACAGTTTGCTATTTTGAGAAATTGATACGAAGCTTAGAACCCTAACTAATATAGTTGCCAACTTGAGGAACACTCTAGCTCTGGGAACTTCTCAGAAAGAAAGTTTTTCGTAATTTACAACTACAACTTGAAAATGTAATCAATAGTGTTCAAAAAACCCTAATTATCAAACCAAACTATACTGATCAACCATCATAGTTTAAGGCATTAAGCTTCTTGTAACTGAAACATCAAAGCCTTGTCTTCCTCTGGAATCTATTTGGTCGAGTTGTCCTTCTGGAGGTTCTGTAGCAGGAAGCTCCAACTGCTTTGGAACACAACCCTTTTTTCTTTTTCTATGTCGAAAGTTGAACTCAGTCAACGCTTGTGACTAAAAATCATATTAGGACATTTTATGACTCTCAAGAAAACAGATATCCTCTGATAAACCCAACTGTATAGACTGATTGTTTTCTTTTGGTTTTCTTAGACCAATTTAAGTACTTTCAAAGCAACCAATTACTGTCAAATCGAAAGCAGCTCCCAAACCCAACAAGATACCTTTAAACTTTGTGAATTTGCCATGGGTACCAATGTCAACAACACATTTTGCAAGGATTGTACATTTTTACTTGATACATACTTTAACGAACCGCGCACGTATACGAAAAGTTGCACACTGCAGTCGGAAGGACTAAAATGGAAGATCACTCATTCATTTGTATTCTGATCACTCGAGGGCAGGTACAGTTAAGCGCAACAAAAGATGCATAAGCACGATCGGCAACACGCACGGCGGAAAAAAGTAAAATGGAAATTTTGCTCGGATGCGCCGTTGCAATCAACGTTTTTTATCTGCTTGTTTTTTGAGTTGCCATCGTTTCATTTGGTCCATTCGTCAAAACCGGCTCGTTAATGTACCGTTAGCCCTCATTCGCTTCATTGACAACGTTAACGATCACATGTTGTTACATCCGATGATGCAATATTCCGATTGAGACTTTTTGCAAAAAGTATCTACACCTTTTCCAATTGTAATGCAGAAAGCAGCAGTTATATTTCAGAAAGGAAAAAATTAAATGCAGATAAGTTAAATGTGATTGAGAAAGTATCAAATGATATTCAGAATTGTAACTTTTATTTCAGAAAAGGTCACTTGTAATTCAGAAAGCAGTAAATGTAATTCGGAATCATAAAATTTATTTTCACAAAATTGTCATTTGTAATTGATAAATGGTAAATCTAATTCAGAGTGAATGAAATAATGTTGTAGTTAATTCAAATTTAGGTTGTTTTTTTCTGCAAAAAAATTGGACAATATTCAACTATCCCTAGCAATTGAATACACATTAAAATGGAACAGCACTGTAATATTAATTGCATTTCATCTTTTCTGAATTTCATTTGATGTAATCTCAATTGCATTTGACTAGTCTGAAATACATTTAATCATTTCTTAAATTAAAGTGATTCTTTCTCAATTACAACTGATAGTTTCTGAATTACAAATAACAAATTTGAATTACATTTGTGTTTTTCTGAATTTCAATTTACCATTCTAAATTACATATAATACTTTCTGAATTACAACTGGAAAAGATGTTGATTTTTTAAATTTTGTTGTCTAATATTTCAAAACTGGCCAACTTTTCTAATGGAAAACCAAAGGTATCCAAACAAATTAGTAAGCAGTTATGATACGTAGGATGAATAATTAATGAAGAATTTGATCCCGAAAAGAAAACCTATGCTCCAGAATGCAGGTTACTGTAAATATGTGTTCATAAACTAAGTGCATACAAATACCAATTGTAAAACGTACACTTCGTGACGAATTTAGCTTGGAAGTCGATTAATAGAGCAATCCATTGTAGGTGGTAGCAAAAGGCGAACGCAGAATAACATTATCGTTTGATTAGTATTATTTGTGCTTCTTGCACTTGATGAGCGCAAACAAGTGCAGTGGAACTCGCATATTATAACTGTAGTGTTATTGTTCGTTCGCGGAATGTAGGAAACGTTTCACATTCGAGTCCTCAAGTAGGCACTCTAATCCAGAAAGCAAGGAGTCTCTTATTTCACATCAGTTTTGTTTTCACATCGCCACAAAGCGTTTGTTTAGTGGAAGTCAAAAGACGACACTGCAAACCAAAGACACCATGATAATAAGATATCACAGCATATAAACAATGATGATGCGACTCGTATAACATACAACGAATGAGTTGAAGTTGAAACGAAATTCTACCTTTTGTTTAAAAGTACGAGTCGTTTTCGTTTGGTAATTGAAATACAAATGCAAAGATAAATAAACTATCACCATTAATTACAAAGTGCAATTTACAACCTGAATTGTTTATGTGCATCGATCACTTCATCAAACAATTTGTATCACATTCCAGTTATATTCCAGGATCCAATTTAACCATGTAAAGTGATTTTGGGATTCAACACTAAAAAATTATATTTGAAAAGAAAACTTACCATATGTGAGTTGAATTATCTTGCGAATTGCCTGGAAATTGGCAGAAGCACCATCTTGAAGCAATCAACCATAACAAGTAATGTTAATGTCTCCAAGATGACATCCAACAGATGGTGAAAGGATAAGACCATCATACACCTGGAATGATAGAAAGATTATTTAATAATTTATTATTGCAATTCTTCGTCAATTGATTTCCGCATATTATCCAAGTATATTGTTAATTTCATTCATGTTAAAGTAATAAATTTTCAAGGCATTGCACGTCAATCCTTTGAATTTGTTTATCAGTATCGATTAAGCTATCATGGATATAAATATTGATGACCACATTGTGAAATGTATTATTAATACCATGGATATTCAATGCCTTATCAGTATTGATAACACTAATATTATAATTTCATGAAACACATGCAAGGTTAATAAAACCGTTTCTAACGGATTTTTTTAGTGATAAGAATCCTCAAATTTGATTTATGCCTGTATAGAAAATGAATATGATGTGTAATCTTCAATTCCATCCACAAATTTGACACATAGATTTGAAACTCACATATCGAATTCATATTTTCAATATGATACATTTCAACTCTTAGAAGCCCGCAAGGCATTTCCTTATGACATGTCATATCAAATATTAAATATTACAAAGATATTGCTACAGATTTCAGCTCGCAGCAATATGATAACGTGCAGGATGCTTCACGCTACAAGTTCTGGATGTTTGGATACGAAGAGATGTGGGATGGCGCATAAATGTGTATCGATCGGCGCGGGTATTTATTGATATTGACTAAACAGAGTTTATCTCTTCGGTTGTAGCGTCCCCGCAATGTTTGGATAGATCCAGCATGTATAAAATAAGCGTTATGGAACGACTTTCGTAATCGTATGTGTTGCAGGTAGGGAGCTTTGTATATGATATATTCCGACGAGATATATTCGTATAATATGAAATGGTGGGTTGGTCTATTCATTGATATGCGCACGTTGTGTGCTTTGTTTGCTGTTTGCATTTGCATTATCGATAGTATCCTAGCTGCAATAATGCGACAATGTGGTTTCTGGATAAAGAGCAGGCGTATACGCATGAGTATGCACGCATCGTTGGACAGGAAGTTTATGAAAATGTCGGAATTGTCCTGTTATTTATTCGTTTAAGGTTGCACGTTGAAAATTTCCTTTATTTATATTAACAGTGTAAATATATTGAGGTATCATTTTATTCAACTTGATATCTTCATCAGATAGATGCATTTATCATCAATTATTATGTTTGTGTTTAAATATTTATAAAAAATATTTGATTCATTCAAATATATAGAGTTGTAGGAAGAACAATATTCAGTTTTCTTTATGATTTCAATGTTGTAAAAAATTGTCTAAATATAAAATTCTGAGATTATTGATCATTTCAATGCATTCAAAGAAAATTTAAGATAAGTATTTCTGTATTTAAATGTGATCAATATAGAATTTTATTTTTAAACATATCATTTTTGCCAAAGATGAACTTCATTTGACGAATAAAAGAATCTTATAATATAAAGTGTGAGAAATGCAAAATTATAAAGGAAATGCAATATTATACGCTACAGTAAGATAAAGAATTTTATCCTTAAAGATACCAGTTTTATCATAAATGAACTTCCTAAAAACTTTCTTCAATTGAAGACTCAAAGAATACATTCATAAAAATTGATTAAATAACTGTTGCTTCGAACAATGATTTATAACTCAAAATTGATTACAAAAATTAATGTGAAAGTTATTGATAACCCTGGATCACTCAGTGTTAAAATATGAACATGAAGATAGTTTATGGTGGTTCAAAGTGACTATATTAACATGTTTTGGGATTGGACATGTCAGATCATGTGACATGTGGGTGCTTCGAATTGCAGATTGGTTCTAATGTACACATGGAATAGTTATACTGAACCTAATATCAATGATCTTGTTATGTTAATAAGTTAAAATTACATTGACCATGTGACATAAAATTAATGGTTGATAACAAAGTGAACAAACATTTCTTAGATCATCATTCATTTTTAGCAGTGAAAATATATCAAATCATTTTTTGCAAACTTCACCGATTTCTTGTTATACTTTTAGTTACTTTTAGTTTAGTTTTCTTATAATTATTCATATGCATACCTGTGTAATAAACTATAAATACTTGAAACTCTTTAAAGCGAGAGTTAAAAACTGAAATGAACGCGTCAAACTAGCGGTTTCTTTTTTCATTCTTTGACTTGTTTCTGAATTCAAAATACACCTTGTGCAAATAATATCATTTTCAAGTGATTATAAAATCACTTATTTGTGTTTCTTTCAAGAAATTGCAGCTAAACTTTTGGGATATTTGTTTGGTGAAGAAAAAAATTGGTTTGGTTCAATATTTGGAATTAATTGATAGTTTCTCAAACATATTGTATGTCTGTGACCGTGAACCTGAACCTGACTTACAGATATTTTATGAAAAGTTCGCGATGCAGGTTTCAGGCGTAACGTGATGCAAAACTGCACACTGCATTAGTTGGAAGACTTGCCGAATACTTCTTCTTCTCGCGAATGCCCAGCCCATTTGGCCGCACGAAGGGAACCAGTTCGCACTTCTCTTTCTGTTTCTATAACTGCATCCAAAGTCAAGGCGGCTCATGGATGGACATTCAAGAAATTGCATGCACTTGACGCTTCTTAGGATTTTGCAGACCGTTACCGATGAGAGAATGCACACATGGATTATTGCATTATTGCATGCAATTCCAACAAACCTAATAGTAATCCATAAAAGAGATGCAAACAAGTTGTTTCTAAAACACTTTATTGCTTTATAAACGATGAGGACTTCATATGAAGAAGTTGTAGCTTCATCAATGATTCAATGAAGTTCATACATAAAATTCTTTGTATCGAGGAAAAGAAAGGAAAAGAATTGATGTGATGAATGAGGAATGAAAATATAAATGGAATCACGCAATCAAAGATTGTGAGGCTGTCATTCATAACAAGTTAGCGCTGATTTCGTTGTCAGATTTGCACGAACGAAGAAGAAACCGCGAGCGAAGGGGACGAAAAAGAAGAATGCCTCGAGTCGACGTTTTTCGCCAAACAAGTTTTCTTCCAGTTGGAAATGAGAAAGAAGAGCAGAAGAATGCCGAGCTGGATGTGGGTGTGCAGACTTATTAAAGAATTCCACCAGACGCTTTCGTTTTATTTCTACGTTTCTAATTTCAAACATTTCTTTCACTCCTCACTTTTATAATTCCTCCAACTTGGGGTGCAGGTTATTAAATTACATGACAACTTTTGGGGGCAAGTTTTGAATCACTTTGGTGAACTGTGTATTTTTGAGATAAGCAACAAATGTTGCGCACATTCGTCCAGATTAAATCCCAGCCATCGAACTGTGTTGAACCGAAGAACCAGAGGGAATACACGGCGGAAAGATAGAAAAACTTTTCGTTTTATGTGGCCTCGAGGAAGACACACTTTCAGCAAGGTTCTGGAATTGAAGCCTAAAGACCATTTCGAGTCGAGAGCCACCATAAGACTCCAGAGATAAAATCCCAAGGATGCGTACAACGCGTTTAAGTCATCACCAGCTGAAGAATAGACTTTGTCGAAAAAAGGACATAGACAAGAAAATAAAGCAAGGATTGAAACATTTCCAGTTTGCTGATTAAAGCATAAAGCTAGTTGAAACAAGAGACATAATTTTTGACAGTTGACACAAAGATTTTTTAGTAAAAAGATTGATAATTTCCTTTATAAACGACCAATAAAAATATCGAATTCTGAAAGTATTAGTAGATGTAAAATTATGGATTTGTGTTAGTTGGATGATTTAATCAGTCCACGCTCATATTTTTGATTTATGGCTTCTTGGCATTATGTGCAACGATATGAAAGAAAACTTCCTCCAGTTTACCATTACGATTCACAACATCGTCTCCCATGAAGGATGAATCCTCAGAATAAATGAATACCAAATCGGTTTACTTTGTTTCGCAACGGGCACTTGTTGCCTCCGTATTACATTATTATTATCTTCACCATTATTATTATTATTATTGCTACTATAACCTGCCACGATTGAGTACTCTACATAGTAAACCATCGACTTCTCTATTTTCTTTAGATCTGTTGTGCTTCTTGAGTGAGTGAATCAAGCGAATGTGAAAGATGTGAATTCATTACCTACTTATTTATGATAATTAATGTAATGCAGCCAAGTTAATAAAACGATGGTCGGGTCTTTTTGTTTCGAAAATTCATAATAGAAGGTAGTGTAACTTTGTTGGAAGTTGTAGGAAATGGCAGTGCACTCGAATGCGGAACGCAACACGGATTTCAGTGAGTTAATTGCGATTTTAATTGTCTGACATAATTAATTCATAACTATTGTTTTTGTTCTTCAGGCCAAGCGTGTTTTAATTAGTTGTTACTTATTCATATCCATAGATTTACAAGTTAATGACAAATATCAGGTTGTAAGTTTCTTCCTGGTAAATTTTTAATTACAAGTGATGTAATAATTTGATAATTTTGTAATTTCAAAAATGAACTGAAACAAAGTAATGAAAGACATTTTTCAGTTTAAGTTTTCTTTGGATTTCTAGATTTAAGAGCAATGAAACCTGAAAGTTTTTATCATGTGATTAGCTTTCAATTAAGAATTTACCTGATGTTACATTTACAGATATAAAATGTGTGTCAAAGAAAACGAAAAACGATTAGAAACCAAGAAAAAGAAAACTGAGTGACACTATTTAGTGCATTCTACTTGCAGATGCTTCATCATCTCAAATTTGCATTTTCATCATTATTCTTTATCATCAAAAGTATTCAATAAAATTTCTCTTTTTTTCTCTCAGAACGCTTTCCATTTTTAATGCATATGCAATTTTTTTCCAGTGGAAGCATCCAGAAACATTATTTTCTTATTTTTAAATTATTCAACTTTTAAATGATCATATTCAATTGAAAATTGAAATTTGGAAAATTTTAGTAAATTTCATCATCATCATCATGATCAAATGTATTAAAGCGGAATTGATAACTTTTTTATGAGTAAATTGATCAAGTGACAAGGTAAAACTTTCCTCCTTGGACGAATGAAGATGCAGATGATGGAAAAGAAGGCGAGGACTTTCTCTTGACCTGCGATTCAAGTTGGTGCGGCCGTTGGCAATCAATGTCAAAGTCAATGAGATATTTTGGGCAAAAACGATTATCTCATCTTCATCGCTTTACACACAGTTCGCCTTATTTACGCGATAGTGTCTTGTATTGTGTGTCAGATGGGATCAAGGCGGAATGCCGCACATTGACATCAATTAGACTTCTCTGGCTGACTTTCAATGGCCAACTTCAATATTGAACACGTCCATATCTGATTTTGATTTCTAATTTACTATTGATTTCTTACCTACTTTACTTTTCTTTTCTACAATAACAATAGTAACATGTTTGTTTGTTGCCAATTAAAATTCAAAACGATAAATCAAATATGTATAATAAGACTTCAATGGTTAATATCTTGGTTATCTTATCTTGGTTAATATCAGGTTGCAGAATTGGTATGAATTGACATGAAAATTTAATTCCTTTGAAAATTACAGATTGAAATCATTATAATACATGATGAAAAAAAACCTTCTCGTTTTTTTATTTCCTATAATTTGTCAAATTCAAATAACTCCCTAAATTTTTTAAAGATATTTGGCAGAAATAAGAATTGTTCGTAATTTTCAGAGAGAAAAAAGTTTCTTTAAATTTGGGTGTAAATACTATTATAAATTATCCCCGAAATTATCTTGGTTTAATCCCAAGTCATTTCAAAAATAACAAAAAGAAGATAGCGATATAATTTCTTTGAAATCCTAAAAAAAAGTAATTTGTGTTCTAACCAAAAGAAATAACAACGCAACAATAGAATCGCTGAAGAATCATAATTCACTCACATCTGTTTTACATTATCCTTGAAAACTCTTGGAAACATTTTGCAGAACTCGTATTAACATTAGATTCCTTTGAAGATAAAGGAGTATAATAATGATAAAAACAATATGCATGACATAATATTTAAAATTTTGAATTCTCAATATGTTATAGAATCCAGGAAATTAGTTATTTGTTGACTATTAATAATTTATCATATTCTCGGAATTAGTATTAATATGATTCTGCTCATATTTACGATATCAAGATTTTTTTGGTGTTATTTGATAAAAACAATTTCAATATTTGTTCCTTTCTTTTAGAAAAACTTTTTTTGTGATTGGCCAAATCATTATTTTACCTTATCATAGAAAATATCTCCTGAATTCTAAATTATTTCAAACACAGACAAGAAATGGTCAAATAAGACAAAAGAAATCCTCAAAAATGATTAATTTTCGCCTCAATCAAAAGAAAACCTGTAACAGCTTCTTAATATAATCCTTTGACAATACAGAATATTTTAATTTTTAATTAGTTTTTTATTTTCATTAGGATCATGAAGTACGTTTAAGAATGAAAGATTAAATAGTAATTAATAGTAATTAATCAATGAAGAAACAAGGGAGTCATTTTAGAAACTACAAAAGATTAATATTTTAATCGACCTTAATATTCTAGAAATTTTTAGGATCAAATCCTTAAAGTCGATACAATGGTTTGCAAAATTCGTCTGAACATTTGATTCCTTTGAAGATAGATTTATTGTGATGACATGTTTAGTTTTGTATTCCTATGTATGGTATAATCTAGGAAGTTAGTTCTTGATTATTTAAATGATCATAATTTATCCTTTTTTTCAACAAGAGCATTATCGTTATTCAAATTTTTGATACCAATTTCAGGGTTTTTTGACGACAACAATATCAATATTTTTTATGTGACTTTCATAGGAAAACTCCAAGAATTTTTATTGTGTAATGTCTTGATAATTAAATACATTTTCATTTGACACTTTCATTTAAAAATTCGTCTCAATCTAAAGTTATTTCAAGTAAAAAAGTAAAATAAAATCCATGAAATCTTGCAAAAAGGAAAATGATTTGTATGTTAATCAAAATAACTAATTTCGTAATAATTATTCTTGCAAGTGATAATTTCTTCCATCACCCTTCAAAAAATTCCAATCTATCAGATGGTTATCATAAGGATCACGAAACAAGAAGACAGGATCAATAGATATCACTACAGAGTGAAAAAAAAGCCTCATTTTAGTACCAACAAAATGGAATCATATTTCATTGGAGCCTATTTTGCATTATCCTTGAAAATATCTGAAATAAACTTGGCATAACTTTACGCCTCGTGCAACTTTATTACAGCCACCATTACCAGCTTAATTCAGTCGTTACTACATCGTATTTCACACGCTCGCCTCTTGCTTTCGTGCTTTCTTCGCGTGCTCGCATCGAAGTCATGGAACATTGGGCGCGAAACGAGAGCAAAACGACGACCGCGAATCGGCAAGGATTCTTTATCGCCATCGCGAGCACTGAGCAAGCACTACTTTATGAGCGCACTTACATTTTGCATAATAAATGATGATCAACGAGGCTGATGGTTGTCGAATCGGCCGAAGAAACGAGGAGAATTACGCGATGTTAGAAGAAGGCTGAAGAGTCCCTCATCAACGCGTCATCGCCATCCGATCGACCAACCGGCCATTCGCAGCTTTGGTGCGATCGCAAAGTGGATGATGATGAAATTCAAATTTTATACATTTAAATGTGCAGGAAACGAGCGCGATTATAGAATTATGCGGCTGCTGCTGCTGTTGCGCGGATTTAGTCGCATAAATTAGATGCGAAATGAAAATCGCGCGTTTGAAGTAAGATGCAGCAGTCTTCGGACCCCGATGGCAAAATATGCAGAATGTGGCGGACAACTCGGTTATGCGAAATGGATGAATGTCGATTCATCCGGTTTTCGGAGTATCTGCGATTAAAATAGTTTGCATGCATAAGTTTGCATTTTATGCAATTTATGTACTTCATGATGAAGACCAAATAACTTCATTTGCAATCTCTTGGTTGCAATATTTTATAGAACATATTAACAAAATATTCAGAATAACTTTTTATTTTAAATTCTTTTTTGAGGTAAAATTGAATCTATATTTCTGTTGACTCTTGAATCAATAATGAAATGACATACAATAACAATTTTGAATACTTCTGAATGAATTTTCAATAATTAAATATTCTCTGTTTTCAAATAAGACTTTTTTTAACAAGTCAATAAATTGCGCAGAAAATAATCAATAATAAATCAATAAATGTCATAAAAATGCAACGGAAATGCCAATAAAAAGGAAATACGTGCACTTGCTTGCTTGAATATCATACTATCATAATAAGAAATAATTGCAACTTGAGAAAACTTGAATGGAACATAGACAGGTTATTACGAATTCCACGATTGATAATACTGACAATTAGCAGCATTGAATTGAACGTACAGGTTGAGAATGTGCGAGAATTATAATTAGTTGACTTGGTTTGCTTCACATCCGACCTGAAACTCGTACGCGCCTGTCAATTTTTGCGAAATGCTTTTTGCAAAATAGGAGTGTAGAAGTTAATTTTGCTTTAATTAATACGCAATTGCGTTAATTAATGCATATCATTTGTCACCATACATGAATACTTAGAGTAATTACTTTAAATTGTTTGCTTAATTACGCGTTTTTATCTCTATTATTTAAAAATATTGGAAATAAATAATAAATTAATTCATATCAACTTATACAATAAAAAATGGACCAATTCACATTTGGATTAAGATTTCCTGTGATATAATAAAATGAATGAACCAAAATCATTGACACAAAAGTGTCAATAACTTTCATCTATAATTTATTGCAATAATAAATAATTTCGTTGCTAGATCAAATTTCATGTATTTCCGTTCGACTTATGTAATATTATTGCACAATATCCAAAATCATCAATAATTTATTGCAACTATATATTTGCTATTGATTGAAATGAGAAAGATGATATATCTAACTGACAGAAAGCTTCAAGATTAGAAAACTATACGATGTCATTAAGATAATGTTGAAGTGCAAAAATTCACAAATCAAAGAATATAAGTGGTTTAAATCACTTTTAAGTAGTCCAGTATTATGAAATATTCATGGCGCCTAGTAACTCGAAATTTAAAAGCTGAGTAGCAAATATATTGCAGAGATATTGCGAAATAATAATTTGAATTGTCAAAATGAGAAACCAGAAAATTAATGATAAACCATATGTGATAATACAAAGTATAGATTGCATAGTTTATTAAGTAATGTAATATCAGTTAATAAAGTCTTGAAATTTATTAAAAATCTTCAACCTTGTACTCATACAGAGTACTTCTTCTTTGTTTACGAGACATGACCTACTAATAAATAACCAGCAACAATTAACTAAATGGCTTTGCACTACATACTAAATCTACAGAGTTTAGTAATAACATGGAGTTAATAACTAATTAAACTTCCATGAACCTCTTTATTATATATTTATTAAACTTTATTAATATTCCTTAAGAATCTTTACTATCTTATTTTTGCAAAAAAAAACCATTAAATTCTCAGCAACAAAAACTAAAAATTTTTGTATTTGACTAATTTCTCTCTACTAATATATTACAAATCAATTTAATGTTATTTCGATTGAAACCATCTTAAGAAAATATAAGAATAATTAATCATTAATACTAGCCTATTAAAAGTGACAACTTTCATTGTCAAATCGAAGAAGTGAAATTTTTAACTTCTTTATGTATATTAATCATCTATGATTTCAAATAAAAATACAATAGAATTCGAATGTCTCATAATTAATGAAGATGCAATGCGAAGAGAAATTGTAGAAATTGTGGACCTTATGATTAGGATGATAATTTACCTGCAGAAATTCGTTGCTTGCTGCTATTGTCAGAGTCAAATGGGTTAAGTGCATCAATTGAAATTACAATTTTGCACGTGACAAGATGAGTAATGATCCTACTCCTTCTTGTTGCAAATTGGTCGAATGTTGCGGATACATGCAGAACTGCACAATTTCTGCGCTAAAATCGCATCTTAATGCATGCATTGCTTGATGGTTGAATTTAAATGCAAACTGCGTTGGATTTGAATAGGAAAGATTTCTTTCATTTCCGTACGATGTTTCAAGTTGTTAGGAACATGCGACAAGACAAATCGGAGGTCATGTCATTGCAATGTGAAATTGCATTCGAAGGAATACATTATCCTTGCTGGTTTTCTCCAAATTAACATTAGATGCAATTTTGCAATCATTAAATTGCAATCATTTATTAAATTAATTTCCACATTTATTGTAATAATATTCAGGATTTTTGACCTTCAATGTAAAAACTTCTGTAATATTTAACAATCAGAAAATATGAATAAGAAGTTTACCAAGTAAATTGAAAGAATTCAGAAAAAAATATTTTGCATCTTCAAAGTTAACTAATTTTTTGGATATAAACTTATTTCAACATACATACTTTCTGTAGTTTTCCAATAATTTTTAATTAACAGTAAAAAAATTAAATCAATAAAAATTTTATTATAAGATATATTCTAATTAAATTCAGCAGGAGAAAATTTAACACTAAGATGAGAGGATTCAAATGTTTTCGGGTTATTATCATTGAACCAAACCTTAAACATATTCAAAATGTTCGTATATTTAGAGAATTGAAAATGATGAATGGAATTTTAGAATAAATGAAGTATTTTTAAGGTTGATGATAATGATTTTATGAGCACAAGAAATTTACTTAATATTGATCCTTCCAAATAAATTAAACGAATACAGTTTTCAAAAAATATTTTGTATCTTAAAAATTAACTAACTTTTTGGATAAAAACTTATTTCTTAGATGTATCATCATCAACTATTGATATAACATACTTTCTTAAATTTCTCAATATTTTTGTACTAATAGTCATAAAATTATCAATTTTAATTCATAGTATTTAGAACCTTGTTTCAGCAACAGGATAAAAATTTTTGAATTAACTTATAAAATAAAAATGAATCGCAAAAGCAATAAATAATTTATGAAGGTAAGAATTCTGAAGGTAATGACGATGGCAATGAAATCTTAAATGTGTCTATACTCATCAGAGAGAATGTATCTTAGTTGTACTTGACGCATTTCTGAGTGGTCTTTTTCCTTTCAAGCTATCTCACCTCACTAATTCCTTGGGAAAAGAAGGAATCGTTCAGCTAAAGTTGAGCCTTCTCATAAATCAGCGAGAGAGATTCTTTTACGATTGGCCAAGACTGCATGATGCTGGCGATTGTTATGATAATTGCAATTGTTAATGGTAATTGGTATTCGCATCGAGCGGTAATTGCAATTGCTTCTTGATGAATGTTAATAACATTGAGACTGGGCAAATATAAATATTAATCATTGTATTGGGACGATGGAGAAAAATATTTGCCTATTGAATTTTCACATTATTAATATTATTTGACCGCAGTTGATTGGCAAATAAAAAATTGTCGGTTGAATTCGTAATGGATATCACTAAGTAATTAAAACTACGTCAGAGAAAGTCAAGATAATGATTGAATATATTGGGTGTTTCTATAAATTGTTGAACAATTCTGAAGTGAAAATTGTATTAATAAGAAAATTTTAATGACGCAAACGATAATTATTTCGAATCATTCGGTTTAATTTTTGTGGTGTGAATAATATGCACAGGATAACAGATATGAAGATAAGGATATATTTATTGGATTTATATTGATAAAACATGATAATAAAAATAAATATGAAACAATTATTGCTGTACGCTTTGTTAGTGCCTCATAAACAACGTTGAGCAAATTTTATATGCTCATACTTTTATTTAAAATAATTTTCAATTCGTAGGTACTGATGATAATTTGAATTTCCGGTAATTAAGATGATATTATCAATGCAAAAATTTACATGTATGTTTTCTAATATAAATAATCAAATGATAACAGCATAAAAATTATTCTGCATACAAAATGAAAATAATGTGTTAAATGGGTCACATTCAAAAATAGCCCAAACATTAAAAATTTCTTATTTAAATTTTTGGCTGAGAACTTTTTATAAACTTTTGTGCAAAATAATCTGATCAACAAAAATACTTGAGTAAATATCTGAATTTGCTAATTCAGTCAGATTTAACAGATTTTAATAAGCATTAAAATACACTGTAATGTTAAATGAATAAATACGAAATTCCTGGAAATATTTTCAAACTTCCAAGGCAAAACACCCTCGGAATTTTTAATCTGTAAAATACACAAAACATGCAAACAACAACCCAAGAAGTCTGCGATAAATTTTGAGCGAAGTACATGCATAATGCAAAGAGATATATTTCAGTTGAGTCGTAATAAGCTTTTATATTTATTAAAGCAGACAAAGCGAAAAAGCGTGGGTTTCATTCATGAGTTTATGAATAACTCGCTTAAGAATCTAATAAAGCAAGAATGTATCATACATGTCCTTCTATACCATACTACAATTTTCATTATTTCCTACTATTCCTCAAGTTAAAGAAGTGGCTATAGAAATTGATGAAGAAATCAAAATTTATACTTATTACGCTTATTCACGATTTGAAATTAACTGTTGAAATTTGGGAAATTTGGAACTATTTGCATCTTGATAAGTGAGATCTGTAATGTTCGAGTGCTATTTGAATTGAATTCCAAAATTCTAGGGCGTGAAGATGCGAGGACAACAACGTGAAATGAATGCTAAATGCGGACGCCTTAATTGATGTAATTTGTTTTAATTGCACTTGTTACTCGACATTGTTGCATAGGAGCTCGTGTAATTATTCTATTATCAGAACGTGCTGGCAAGAAGATGAGCCGAAAGCCAAGAGAGATGTAATCCACAAGGCTACATGAAGACACTCATTTAATGGCTGCTTATGTTTGTTGTAATTGAAAATTAAACAGAAATTATAAGGCTTAATGAAAGCTTATCTAAAAGTCGTCTTAAACATTTTCAAGAGAGAAGTTCAGAATGTTAAAAATGGAAGATTTGAAAATTCATTTCCGGTCTGTTAATTAACACTATTCGATATTTGAATGTTAATTACTTTTACGAATGCTTTTTTTTAAATTATATGGTCTATAATTAAGATAAGTTGATGTAAACTACCAGAAATCTAAAACCTTCTGATAGAATATTTTCTAATTATATTCAGCAGATGAAAATTGAACACTAAGGTGATAGGAATCAAAATTTTTTGAGTTATTATCCTTGAACCAAAACATTTTTGGAAATTTTATTACAGAATAAATTAAATAATGAGGTATTCCTTTTATTCTATAGATTCTTAAATATTCAAAATTTTGAGACTGAGACAGTTTGTTTAATCTGTAAATCTGAAAATTATTTCTAAAGCATCTTCAATTAAAGCAGTATTAATTGTTAGCAGTTTTTTGTAGATTCAAAGATTTAATGTAAGATTGGATACAAACTTATTTTCTAGATCTTCATTAATTAGTTATTGATACAATATATTTATATATAATTAATAAGTTTCCTTTGGGATTGAGGAAGATCGACATATCAAGAAATTATTTAAAAAGTATTTTCAATAATTTATACTTTTTCATTTATCTGTAGATTCAATTTTCAAAATCTTTCAAATTAAGACATACAACAAGGAATTATTCCTAAAAAAATCTTTACCTGCAAATTCATCTAAGATCTCTTATCTTCCATATCTTTGACTGAAACAATTTGTATAATCTTGGAAAATTGTCCTAAAGTATTTTCAGTGTTGAATATTCTTTTCATTTTTATAATAATCATGTTTCTAATCATGGAACAATTCCTAGGGTATTTTTAAAGTTGAAGACCTTTTTAATTTATCTCATAGATCTCATGATCCTCAATTTAGTAACTATAGATGTTGTGATTTTCAGAATCCAAATTTACATAATAAGGATATTATTTCTAAAGTAGTATTTAAGTTTTATTTACCTATAAATTCAATGACAATCTCTTGATTTTAAAAATTTTTAAAATAATTTGTATAATCATGAGATTACTCCTAAAATATCTTCAATGTTTAAGACCTTTTCCATTCATCTGTAAATTCAATAATTAAAAACAAAACCATTGAAGCTATTGATAAATTTTACCCTCTCATAGAATTCAATGGAGCCTTTAAAATATTCATGTATTTCTTTTTAAACATTAAAATTTCACTGCGCTCAATAAAACCCAGCTCATTTAAATGCGATTCGATAATTCGGCGAAGGTGTGGATTTAATTAATTTAAATAATCCGCAAATAAAAACCAATCACACATGCGGCAAGTGCGAGAAATGCTTTCCCATTGACGAAAATAAGAGTCGAATATGTTAATCGCATGCCGAATGAAAGAGTGCCCGGCCGACACCCAAGTCGATCATAAATATGCAAATATCTAAAGAGGCACAACACATAAACAAGGCATCCGCGCGAGGAAAAGCAGCCGAAGACACAAGCGCAGGTCCTCGTTGCGGAATTTTGAATTTTGATGGCGGCATGATGTCAAGAAATCAGCGAAGCAAGCGCAAGAAGTGCGAGAAGTGCGAGAGGAATCGAGGAATATGAATCGCGCACGTATTGTATTATACTACATTTGGAAAGTGAAACCGAATAAATGCGACTCGAATGTAAATTACTAGGTTAAGCCTGTGACTCCTAACCTACAGCTTCGAGGTATACATACTACACATAAGATTGATAATGTCAGCAGGAATTTACAATTTGATTGATATTGTTGATTGTCTTTGCTGAATAGGAATCATAAACAAGATGATGTATTAAGACGTGTTAAGATATTCTTGTCTGAGAGATTTCTCATTCATAAATGTAGAAATAAAAGTTTATTGAATCCCACAGGTGTTGATATCTGCACAGGTGATAATTGTAAAAATATTTGTGTAGTGCTTAAAATTAAATGTTACCCTCAAACAAAACAAGTCGGGGAAATAAATAACTTTATTTCACTTGTGAATAAAATGTGTTATAATTTATTTAAAGTACCAATCAAACAAGATTTTGATAATTTATCCAAGATGCTATGTCCAAAATTGTGGTAACAAATGTGAACTTTGTAGAATCTTGAAATATGAGGAACCTTAATTCAGTAAGATAAAATGTCGTTTATTAAAGGTGTGTGAAATTTCATTTTAAAGACATGAAATTCATCGCACATTTACAATTATTTATTTACCACATTTATATAAATTTAATCCACCATTATTTAACCTGAAAGTATAAATTTATAAAGTATATATTTATTTCTTCAATGATATTCTGAATAAGTGCTGTTTGATTTCTTCAACCAAAAATTTTCATGGATACATTTTAATAATTATCCATTTTTAAAGATGTTTCAAAAGTCAAAAAATGTTACTTATTGGACCAAAAAAACACAAAAACAGAACACAAAAACAGAAAAAAAGTAGAAAAATGTAGAAAAATCTAACTGTAAAAACTTTCCAAATATGTTTCACCAGAAATGGTAAAAGTTTAAAAAAGGATCTTTCTTAAAATTTTGTTAGTATGTTTTTATAAAATGTGTGTGTTATAAAATGTCACTACTATTACACAACTAGAAAAATCTATAACAAAATGTTTGAAAAATATAATTTCTTCAAGCAAAAGCTTAAATCATACCCTTTTACATGGTTTCTTGATCATCAAAATCGATTAAATAGTTCTTGAGATATATGAAAAAAAGTTAGGAGTATTTACATTGGGATTGTTTATTATACAGGCTGTCTCAGCTATCGTGTCCACCCCCTTTATCTCCTTCATTCATCAGAATTTCTTCATGAAATTTGGCATACTTATAGATATTAATCTCTAGTTTTATAATATTCCCTCTGAAAAACAAAAGAATGACACACAAAAAAGATACGGGCCAAAGTTATGTTTTTTTAAATGGAACACCCTATATTTTTTTACTCCATTCGAAAGAGGATAAAATTCTAGATCGATTTCATGTATCACATGTAATATTTTCAATAATATTGCAAAGTTATTA
>JARJDZ010009056.1:0-16796 GCA_030264555.1 Aleochara sp. GC000083 | reverse complement strand
GTGCATGCGTCGTTATATTCTTGCGTCGTTTTGTCAAATGCGACGTTTTTGACTGCGACCATATTCCCGCGCCGTTTTGGCGTTCGACGTTATTTCTACGTCGTTTTGACGCGACACCGCTTAAATACATGCATGTCGGTCGCGTTTAATATTAACACTAGATTTTCGCTCTTTGAAAGTAATGATGCGATCACGGTGTGCTGCGGGATGGTATGGCAAAGCCAGCCAGCTCTCATGATCTGCATTTAAATTTATTCAGATTTCGTGTAATCGTTGCGAGTGTGGATGCTGCAACTTGCCTTCACAAAGTGCCGAACTCGGCGAACAAAGCCTTTATTTATAAACAGGACCATTTAGACACGTTCTGTTTGAAGATTTCAAACGGTCGTCTGTTGCTCACAAATGATCTCTATTTAATAAATTTCGCCTCGAAATGTCTACCATTAGGAAATGGATTATATATTCTAACTTAATTTCTACGAGTATTGAATACTAATTTACCGAATTAGCTTTGCGGCAAGTTCCGACGTGACGATTATTCAATTATTTTTACTTCGTTAATGGAAAGGTTAAACGGGGCCAGAAAAATATTAAAAGCGGCGCGCAAAGATGAGCGCTAACTCAATTTTACGCAATGTATTTATTTGCGGTGATGGCATCTGTGCAGGCACAGCTTTCGCCCATCGTAACAACGCCGTGTGACAACGAATTTATAATATAAGCATATAGACCTAAGCGTAAGTATTTATGCGGCGGAGCAGCGCGCGTCCTCGGAGAGCTGAGGAATACAAGAATCCTGCAGGAGCACGGTGCGGATGGAAAACGCTGGAAAGTCAGCGAGCACGCACATACACGATACTTGGGATATGACAACGGTGAAATACTGCGTTAGCGCTTCATTCTAAAAACTTTGCCTCGGTGAAAACTACCATTAATTAATCAAGTTCATGTGCCGGCATATCCTATAATCTCATTTGAATTTACTACCCGCGACTGCTAACGCTCATCGCCTTCACCGCCACTGCCACCGCCATCGTCGACGCCATCCTCCTCGACGACAACGAGCGACGACGTGCCTGTTGTGCTCCTGCAGGAGACACACACACACAGTGAACACTGCTGCTTCGAATTGGGAAAACACTTAAATATATGTTGTATTATTCGCGCTTTAAATTTCGCAAACGCGAGTGTATTGTGCATGTTGCTGCACAAGGGCACTAAACGTAACAGTGAAGAATCCGTGAATCACAATAGAAGGCAGGTCGAGAGCATCACGATCGGGATTAGTCCAAGTTGCGCATTTTTCCTCGTTGTTATTTGTTAGTTCATTCGGTTTGTTCGATTTCCATCCACTGTTTGCTGTAGATTGCATGTACAAGATGTGTTCATAAATTTTGGAGTACTAGTCACAATGACAATTCAAATCTGTATATTGAATACATCTCATTTTTAACAGACTAAAACGTTAGAAAATTAAGTTTTAACGCTCTAGTGATGTAAAAGTTCTTTCATTAGAAGAAATCAAATTTGTTAAGCTGTTTTATATTTATAAATGTGATATACATTCCTTATAGATGTCTTTATAGCCCTTGTATTATAATATATATTTTACCTTGAAAATAGTTTCTGTTAATTTTTTGACAAATTAAACCTGATAATTTTTATAGGGTGCATATGATTTTTTTCTCATTTCTATATTTAATACTTTATTTCAATTAGGAAACTAGTCTACAATCTAGTCATTGTAATTTATAAGGAATATTTTGTTTAAAAAGAAGCCTCATCGTTTAATGAACAACCCTCGTAACTCTATCATGAATGAGCGTAGAAAACCCATTGAAAATGCAAGATTGTTATGGGAATTGCAAAGAATTAAAAAAACTGGACACGTGTAATAGCGGCACGAATTTAATTTTCCACTTTGCTACACACTACTCATCTCTCATCGCATTCGAAACAATGAAATCCACAGTTTGTAATGGCACTTGTTTGTTTGCAACATGATGTTCGACACTGGTTTACACAAATGTTTCATAATAATACCCGATGCAAGTGCTCCATGCTATACCATTTGTTTAAAGAGTTTTTTTCTTTATTTGCAAATCTAATGTAAATTCTTTCGAAGGGGGTGCCTTAAATTAACAACGATGTTGGACTAAGAATTGAAACAACGCACTGCAATTGAAAACAGGAAATGTTTATGCTGGATGATAATTGGCCAACTTGTATTAACAATCAGGATGCAGACTGCAGATTTGTGGCATCATGGGAAAATATAGTACGGCTGGTTTAATAATGGCATGAGCATCAAAATCAACATGATCATGTTGCTTGGCACAACGTATTAGTTGCGAGCACATGTGTAAACAGGGGCACGCATTTAGCAGACAGCGGAAGCAACGAGGAGTAAATGTGCAATCCTACTATCAATAGAGTAGTAGCGCAGAACATAATCAATCAAACACGTCTTGATTTCCTAAGCATATTCAGGATGCGCACACGCACGTCACACAAAAGGCACTGCTTTCACCAAGTGACAAACACAAGCATGAGATGCCCAACAATCTGGGCCTTGTTGGTATTGATATTGCGCCGAGTCGGTCGGCCAATCAGTATTTGCAATTGCCGGAGTAAATATCATCCTTTGGTCTATGTTGGGGTAGTCAAGATTCACTCCACAATTCAAATTACGGGAATGTCATTTAGGGACATGCGGGTATCACAATGGTTTGATTGTGGTTCCAAATGCACCAAATATATTAAGATAAACATATATATTTTGGTGAAAACACCTAGATATATAGTATAATATTGCTATTGTTTATTGGGTTACATCGTTTGGTTACTTACAAAATAATATCTTTGTTAAGGATATCACAGGGCAACATCATATTCTTGATTAACAGTGAATTTTTTAAATAATATTTTTGAGCAAAATATTGGTAGATATTGCCATAATGTCATAATGGCGGTTAATTTGCACTCTAAGCAAAATAATTTTAGGCCATTTTGTTAGATTTATTAAAGATAATTTGAATTTATCTTGTATAGAAAATGTAAAATTAGTTTAATTTAAATATAATATTAAGTATTTTGATCGGAATCTGAAGGTCCTAACTTTTAAAACTGTAAATTATTTACTTGACTTATCGACCAATTGGTTTTCCGCTATTGAAGTGATTATAATTGTTTAGAATAAAAATTAACATACATATTTACATACATATAAATAAAAGTAATATTTAACAAAGAGAAAAGAGAGAGAGAAAAAACATGTCAATAAATTTATGTTACTGTTCAAATATTGTGTAGTTCAAAGGAGGGTCTCATGTGGTTTTTAAAATTTGATTGAAGACACTGTACTTTTTAAGCAGAATGTGATAAAAGGAAAGAGATTGTTGGGATTTGAAATAAATTTGGAATTTTTTTCTTGATGTCTGAGGGATATGGAAAGAAGTTGGCATTTTTCGTATAAAAATTGATTAGAGGGATTGTGAAGTGAGTTAGAAGAGTGTCCAATTTTCGTAAAAAAGAAAACTGTAAACTCATATTTTGCAGAATTCCTAAAGAACTAATTCTCTTTACACAGGTTTAATCGGGGAAAACGGTCCATTTGAAGAATAAGGTGTGTTTTCGTTGACAGTAGAATTTGTTACAGGATCTTCATTAGTAAAAAGAAATCGGGTTTTAGTTGGGATTATAAACTAATATTTGAACGAAGGAAAAGAAAATAAAATAAAAATTGGATTTTTGGCAGACTTTTCTGTGAAAGAATGCAAATTTAAGTAAAATTTGAACACCCACATTTCCAAGACTGTACCTTCGAAATTTTTATTTGGATCAACTTGAAATTTTCGGATAATATTCTAGAAATTTTAATAAATTGTAGAAATTACCATGTCAACCAAAATGTTTGAAACATGAGTTTCAAATGTAACCTTTTAAATTTATTCTTATTAGTTCCAATACAATTTCATGATACTTTAGAAACAAGTGAATAAAAATTAGAAAAAGTTCTTTTAGAAATTGGACATTATTTTATATTGAAAAAAAAAATATAGAATCACAACTCATTTTTGAAATCTCGATAGATGTGTTCTATTTGCCTCTGATATTACACCAACAAGTTTACAGTAGATAATAGCTAATTAATAATTACCATAGACTCGAATTACCAAGTAAATTTAGTCCAAGAAACTTAAAGCCTTAAACCTTAACAAAAAATGTCGCAATTAAATCTAACATCAATTAATACAGTGTTTGCCAACCTGTGGGACGCGACCCCTAAGGGGAGGCGCGAGAGTTTTGCATAGGGGGATGGAGCTGTTTCCAAAAAAATAAATATCATGTTCGAATACAAACTGAAAAATGGATCGGATCAGGCTTTCTGGTTATCATTACTCGTTTTCAATGGATCACGACCATTGTATGGCGAACTTGTACTTTGTAGGCAAATTGGGACTGCTATTTAAAATCTAAAATCCGCAAATTGTACACTCTACGAGTGGACCATTTTTGGCCTACACCAACTTCTATCACATGTCAAGTTTTAATCCTATTTGTCTTTATTATTATATTTCCTTATATCACTATTCAATTAGGGGGAGCTACAGTTTATTTTCTCTTGTAAACCACTGAATTAATAATTGATTGTGGGTAAAATGTAAACACTCTTGGTTGCAGGGAAAGGTTTTGAATATCCTGCAATGTCCGCCATTTAAAATTATAAACTTGAAGTGGTAACTTACTTTTTAAAATTTGGTACAACCAAAAATACCAAAAAATACAAGTTTTTATTATGTAAAAACAAACATTTTTAATATATCAAAAAACTACTCTAGACTGTTTGGCTTGAAACAGAGGCCAGTTTCTCTTCCTTTGAGCGTAAATGGGTTTACACCAACACAGATGTCCCAACCCTTCCGCCCACCAAACTGACATCCTCAGCCTTATATCTACCTATATTTACTTGGTAGTTTGATAAGGAAATGGCACGCAGTCACTAACACAATTAACCATTATTTACTTGCAATTAATATGCAAATGGGGCCTCTTTTGATATCCGCCTCCTTGTCCCAATATTTAGTTATGTAACTTGCCAACTACAAGTCACCACGGGCATAATTTATTTCAAGAAGTATACTTACCCAATACTCGGAGGCACAAATGGTCGATTCGAAGGAAATGATAAATGCTGACTAATTTAAGTTGTTCTAAAGTGGACAAAACGGGACAACATTTGGAATAGAAATATGAAAAAGCTTTTATTAAGATAAACACCCGAAAATATAATAGCCGACGAGTGGAGTTGATGGCCCGGAACATGAGATCCGTTCTGCCGCGAGAAGGAAGCAGACGCTCTGCCGGCTTGAGCGGGATGCTCGCCACTGGAAATAAAAGAAAAATAACACGTTGTTCGGGCAATAGGACCACACAACGCCGGATGAAATGTTCGCTGATCGAAATACGTTTCTGGGGTGAAATCGCCAAGCGACTAGACTAGTTGACCAAATTGAAATCGCCGCCAAAATAAATCCGGAAACAATACATTCGATATAGAAAAGTTTTTATGATACCAGTGGTTGCAATTCTTCTTTTGCCTTTTCACTCCTAATAGCCTTTATTCTATTATCTGTTAATGGTTCACTCCGTTTTTTAGATTATGATATTGGGTATTGTAAACTATTGCATTTTAAACATTAATTTAGGAGAAATGCAAAATTATTTGGGGTTAATTTGAGTAATAAATATGTCAAAATACTCTCCCAAATCTCAAGAAGTTATTGTCACCAGTAAACATGTTTTAATTACTTGATTCTTTGTTAACATATTAATTTCTACAACATCTTGTGAATATTATATTACATTCTCAAATTGATATGAATAAAACTTTCCTAGATACAGCTTTGTGAAGGTGCGATTCTCAATATTTAAACGCGTTTTTCTCGAAACTCTGTTCTCAAAATCGGTTGTTAATAGTTCTTGGAAACTAAAATTCCATTCCACTCTCAATTTTCTTTTAAAAATATATTTAGTTTTTATTGATAATTTTAATTTTAATAAATATTATAAATCCTATCCTGAAATTTTACCCTAGTCTTCGAAATGTAATTTACTACTATACAATTTTTATTATTTACATATTTTGCCAAGTTTTGTATGAATTTTTTTCAATAATAATTCTGTGACTAGATATTCTGGCAATGCGGATGCATCTTTTTTTAACATGGCCACCGCGAATGACGTCACAAATTTTTTTTAGAAATTTTCAAAAATTATATTTCAATTGTTTATCTTTGAGGCAGTAAAACGTTTGAAGTAGATATTTTATTTTTTTTTTATATTAAAAAATTATTGCAGCTGGACTTTTCCACGATTAAAGCCATGCAACCCATTAACACATTAGTTGCTAATATACAATTAATTTAAAGTTAATTATTCTGCTGCAATTTAGTCATTGCAGAATATAAAGTTATCTTTTATAGTGTTAAATAAATTGAGAATAAAGGTAAATCGCAGACTCTGAATTTTTCCAACATATATTAATCTGGAACATTGTTTAGACCTTAGTTATTCACTTGAAATCAGATATAATGAGAATAATCCATAATTTGCAAAGTTTTATATAAAAAAAAAACATTCAATTCAATAGAGGATAATTGAAAAATACAAATGACTTAACACTTCAATAATAAGTATCGAACGAAAAATATAATAAAATAATAATATAATAAATATTGCAAAAAAAACAACTGAACGTTAAAGTGAATTCGTCTGCAATATCTAGCCCTCTTAATCAAGTCCGTCCTTTTATATCTTCTAATATATTTTAATTATTGAAGAAAACATTTAATTAATTTTCGATTCATTATATATCATTATCATATCATTATTAAAAAAAAAAAACAATTACAATTGGGCAATATACCTTAGCGCCATTAGTAATATCCGGATAAACTAATGTAAAAAAGTTCTGGAAAAAACCGGCCCTTGCTTTATTGATAGTTTAAAGATCATAAATATATGATATATATAATATATTCCAAACGAAATAAGAATAATTCTGTCTCTTATTGAAAAATATATGCCTTTATATGCTCAGTAACAAATCTGGGAAGTAATAGCAATATATGTTGTATTATTGAAAATTATGCTGTAAGTATAAAATATGCAACATTATAAAGAATACACAACTTTCATGTGCAGATTATTAATAGCATTTCGCACATGTGTGCTAAATTACCTTGTTATTCATAAAATTTATAAAGTAACACATTAAATTTTATAAAAAATTAATACACCAAGGCTCTCTGCTACAAATATAATTTGCAAAAATATACATTTGCAAAAAAAATGTGGAAATATTTAGGTTACCGTATTAATATTATGTAGTTCAAGGAAGGATTCATGTGGCTTTTTAAATTTGGACGAAGAGACTGTTATTTTTAAGCAAAATATGATGAAATTAATGAAACTCTTGGGATTTGAAATAAATTTTGAATATAGCTCTTCATATCGGAGGGATATAAGGAGACGTTGGCATTTATTGTTTACAAGTTGATTAGATGGATTGTGAGTGGAATGGGTTAGAAGGTTGTCTAATTTTCGTAATTATGCGTAGGGATGTTCTTTCTGTTATTTCAATTATTTTGAGTGTTTTGTTAGGTTCATTATCATATTTGACCAGTTTTAACTATCTGTAGCCATAGTAACAATTTTGCCAATTTTGCCAATTTTGCCAATTTTGGCAAGTTTAAATCAAATGTATCTGTTTCTTTCACATGTGTAATAAAATACATCACTTATTTGTCTTGTGAATAATATGCAATTTCTACTACCAGTAACACACATCTTAAATACATGCTCCGGTAAGATATCAGTGTTTTTCATAATAATAACGTCATGTGGAATTTAATTAAAAATGCAAATTCAAAAGTGAAAAATCACTTTGCTCTAAATGTAAAAATAGAACGTCGACATCGGTTGAGTGATGCATAATAATTGAAGGCTGCGGCTGTCAATTAATCATTCCCAGGACGTCAATTATATGAGCAAAGGAAATTATTCATTATCTTTGTTGGCAGCGAAATGTGTGAACAAGTAGAGTACAGTACAGTGAGCAGTGAAGTAGTGACGAAGGAGATGGGGTGATGAAGATACGACGGCGCCGCCACCGCCACCGCCACCACCGCGTGTTATACGAAGGCAATGAACACCCGCAGGACGAACCAGCGGCTTTGTTAACTCAACACTAATCAGTACTTATCACCTGAACCCTCCTAGGAGACCATTCGTTCACTCAAGTTCGCCAAGTTACAACTACAGCTTAGCGCACAAACTATGTGCCATGCTGTTCGCTGCTGCCTCCGCATCTTGGGCGAACAAGTGCTTCTCTTCCTTACACCATGGTGCACATACCATGTCTGGCCACACCGTGCCCACTATATCTCGAACATACTTCTTAGTTACGTTTGTGCACCACACGGCGGACGAATGTACTTTCGACGCTTCACGGCAAGCACAAGCTTTGGAAATTAGATTTAATTCCTGCAATGGTTTACATGTCCGGATGTTGCAAAAATAAGGTTGTATCTTGAGGAAAATAGCCTTTGCCAATAAAATAGATAGGAGGCGCAATATTCTCTGTCAAAATGAGTTGTTCCAATAATTGTACGTTTGGGTATAAGATTTCTTAAGAATGAATGTTGAAAGAGATGATTTCTGGAACACTTTGTAGAATAGGAAGAGAACGGTCATTACACACATAAGGTTGAGCAAGTACTTAAAGTGTCGTTAGTTGTATACTCCTTGCGTTTCCTCAAGAGTGCACTAACGTTAGCGAGATCAAGTTCTTTTGTAGGTTCATTCGGTTGCCGTAGCGAATTTCATAATAATCGTGGCAATTTCGAAAATTGAATTAAAAATCAATTCCGGCGAAGGAAGACGAGACGTGGAAGTCGTTTCTTTTCCCGTTCGCTGCGCCCACATATGATAGCATCATCCAACTTCACGTTTTGCTGCGTGCAAAATTTATTTCACTCTTCCATGACGACAAATATCTGTCCATTATGTTGTCACATTCAATAAATTCTTTTCAACAAGCCGGGCTGCGTATATTACTTCAACGTCCCGCTGAATGCGAAGAGCGAACTCCCAATGAAAGGCGACAGCACGGAGCATGGAGAAGACATCCTACCATGCCATTCCTGATCCTTCTGTCTACTTTTTCTACGTCCTCGAACACACACCATGCCGATGGACTTACACGGGATATACATTCGCTCATTCACTCATATAAGAAACGAACCAGTTAAACGAATCCTACTCTTCTCGATGGTGTATCCCAAATCAAATTCATGTGTATAGACGGCCATAATGCCAGCGAAATCTTGTGTGGCTTTGCCTCTTCCAATTTCGTCAGTTATTCCCCATATACAACTAGAATTTACTCCCCATTCGAGGCTGAATGATGAGCCGTGCAAGAAATGCCTTCAATAATCGTACTTGGCATTGACTTCAAATATGAAAAACGATTTTCATCCCGATTGCTTTCTATTTTAGCTCTCTTCATGGGATTAAAAATGAAGAAAACTTACATCACTTGCAATTGAAATGATACTATCAATTTCGAATAAAGGTGGAGATATTTTATGTTCTTTGAAATGTTGGTACTACATCATCATCATCATCGCACTAACTAACTCTAATCAGTGATTTTATATATGTGCAGGTGCACTAATTTCGAAATTTTAATACGGAATCTACAAAATGGTAAGAAATATTAAAAAAAAACTAATGGGGCATCCTCAATGCCATTTTTGTGACATGCTGTTTTCAAAAATTGTTTATACTATAAAATTGTCTTTCGTTTTTGATATCGAGCTATGAACAAAAGTTCAATTTTTGTATTCCAGTAGTTACACTTTTTGAGTAGATTTCAATGGTATAAATATTTTTTTTCAACCGTCGTATTTCTTTGAAACAGGAAATTGCATTTTTTGTATATAAATCTAGCTGATTTCTGCAGCATTAAAGACCAATTTTCTTTCTATTTAAAGTGTACTATAACATTACGGGTTTTGCACAAATTGTATCAATTTATTTCATGAAAAACACTTTGTTATGGATATTTGTGGCGATTTTGTGGCGATAAATGTAAACGCATTCATTACTCCTTCCAGGGAAAAATAACCATCAACTTCTTAATTTTGGCATAATATCAGAACTCAACAGTCTCCTATTACTGTATTAGTTATTAGTGAAATAGGTAGGTAAAATTTATTCTAGGGCCCGTATGTTATTGTTCATTTCAAAGAAGTAAAATATCGCTTTTTAAAGCCTTTATTAAAAATCAGACATGATTTGTATTTTAAACACAAAAAATCACCCATTAAACAGTTTTCAACTGCCAAAATAATGTTAAATTCATATTTATGTAACTAACGGAATAAAAAAGTTACGAGGACTTTTTGAAAATCGCATAAATAGAACTACTTTTATAGCGCGATAACAAAAAAAAACAGGGACAAATTTTGAAGACGGTATTAATCTTGTCTCAGAAAATACATCGTAGATACCTGATTAGTTTTTTCATATCTCTTGCCTTTTGGCAGATTCCCCAATAAATTATTGAAATTAGTCCACTCTGTACACTCGTTTAAATGGTAATTCAGAAAACATGAATTAAGTTTCAGACAAGTAGAAATGTAATTGGAATTTATTCAATTATATTCAGAAAGTATCAAATGAATGTGAATTATAATCCAGAAAACGTCACTTTTAATTCAGAATACTATAAATTCAATTCAGATTAATGAAATATAATTCAAAAATTTTCACTTGAAATTCAGAAAACATGTAATTTAGATTCCACTTAATAAATTGATTCGATGTATTTCTAAACTTAGATATTAATAATAGTGCTTCAAAAATAATGTCAATATTCTGATGTTTTTTATATGAAATTTAAAAAACGGAATTATTATGCAATAAAAAAGCGCTAATCTGGTCTGATTTTTATTTGAACTTCTCTGAATTTCATTTGATGTACTCTCGGTTACTTTTGACTTATCATATATACATTTAGTTCTATTAAACTTATGCCTTCTCAGTTACATTTCCCAAATATGAATTACATTCACTGCTCTCTTTACTACAATTTACGAATCTGACTTGCATTTTATACTGTGAATTTATACTGTGAAAAGATGTAGATACAATGTCTATAGATTAATATCGAAAGCATACTTTTATTTAATGAGTTCATAACTTCTTCGAAGATCTATCGATAATTTTGAGTAGTTCTTAGGCTGTTTTCATATTTGCTCCCATTATTTTCCAGTTTCGCAACAAATATTTCATCACAATAGTTGAAAATACAGCAGCTAACTATCTATTTAGCAAAGTACTAACAAGCAGTAATATCAATTCTTTGAGAAGTCTTTATTTTTGTGGCTTTATATAATGCACCGAGAAATTCCAATCGGATAACAAATTTATTTATATATCAAGTTTAGACTGAATTTCAAAATCAAGGCACATCCATTTTTTTCACTTTAACGTAGTTGTTGGAACCCTTGCAGATGACTTTTGCCCGGATGAAAAAAGAGCGGCGAAAAATCAAGTCCCTAAATTGCGCTTATTGATCCCATGTTGATGGTTTGGAACTACCCTTGCAGGCTCATGCAAGCCGAGCAGCGTACAAATATAAGGCGGAAAGTGACTTCGTGAACAGTTAAGGCTTCAAGCTTCAAGATAATGTTACGGCTAACGCTAAGGTAACAATTTATATTCCACCCTGGCTTCCATTTCCAACTTCTAGAAGTTTTTCATGATTTCCCACGAGCTCTATTGGCGCACGCATTAATCGTCACTTAACAACGTATTAATTACAGGTAGCGCTATTTGAAAATTCTTTTTTCGCACTTTATATCCTGTTTTCACCTAGTTGTGCTAATTTATTACAATTTTATGTTAAAATAAGCTTTGGGTGATTTATACTTTTCTATGACTTGGCATAAAACCCATTGAAACAGTGAATATTTAAAATTATTAAAAATATAATAAATAATTGAGTTTTTGGTAAAAATTGATTCAACGAAATTCAGTAAATGATTGATTTTCTTGGTAACCTTATTTGATTTCAGAACACTACGTGGATAAAATCAACAAATATGCACCCGGAATTGGAATTTAATCAAGTTAAATGGTTTAATATCGTTTTGAAATGCATACCGAGTTAATTGATGTAAATTTAATACCCAATTACTGAATACTGAATGCGCAAATACTGAATATATCGAGTCGAGTGATTTTAGTTTTTAGTTGTCGATTAGTGCCCCGAGTTGTTATGGATATGGATACCTCCAATGATACCATACGATCGCATGGGATGGTGTAAAGAAGATGGCATAAATGCATCGATTGGCGGAACAGTGCACGCGCGGACGTATGCAGCAAATCGCATGCAAATTATATAAGTTGCTGCAATGCATGCGGTGCATGCTTGCAAGCCGGCTGGCATCGTTTATTAAATTGATTAATTGCAAATTTCAGTGCATTTGATGTAGTTAAGCAAAGCTATTCCGGGGCTGCGATTCCGAGTATGCAATGCACGCGCCATCAAATTTTCGATGATACGCGCTAACGCAATTTCCGCAAGGCGAAAATTCAATTACGTAATGATTGATACACTTTGATCTCTTTGAAAATTTTCGATGCGCTGCTGCTCGTAAAATGCTGACAGAAATTCTTCAAATTACCGCTGCGCCGCTCTTAGGTGTAAAAGGGTCGAAAATACCATCAGCCTATCAAATCAAATTCATTGTGTAGCATGAAGTTATTTTCAATTAAGTACCTTTTTCCTTTCGTTATTCTGTTACCGGTGATTTTTTTCCAATAAAATTCCTGCATATTTTTGATTTATGTTAGTTATTTTCACAAACTGCGTAGACATTCATAATACATTATTTTTATTAAATCAATTTGGGGATAATAAATAATGATTTACAATACTATACTCATATTGAATGTCATTTTTGAATTGAAATTAATATGGTGGATCTCAGGTGGTTATATATTTTAAAACAAGTATCACTACTAACTTTTTCTGTATTTTATATACATATAGTTTTGAACTTTTCCAATTTTCGCAAAACAGCAATTAAATTTTGCAAAACAAACAACGTAAAAAGAGATTTGTTAAATATTAAATGTGATTGAGAAAATATCAAATGAATCTAAATTCGAAAATTTTCCTCCAAAAAAAAAAACGTCACTTTTAATTATGAATGCTGTAAATGTAAGTTGGATTCATTTGCCATTTGAATTTCAGAACACATTAATTCATAATATTCCACCGAATAAATTAATTTAGATAATAATTATTAACTGATCGATAATTATATCTGCATTAATAATGTCAACACTATTTCATTATGTAGATACATAAATATATTTATCAAAAAAACTAAATTATTATTAACAACGAATTGCATTAATTTGATTTGTATTTAATCTTTCGGATAATAAAGTTATAAAATATTAAAGTTATAATGCTTCCTCAATTATAGTTACATTATAATAGAAATCTGAATTGATTTCATATATTCAGAATCACTATTGAAGAAGATCCAGTTATAACTTTCGTCATTTGTTCATCAGCACACGACAGAAGTGAATACTTCATTAGAGAATGGTAAAAATATGCCGGTTCTAGATGTGTATCTTGATCTATGTAGAACAGGCATGATCTCTCTAACTCACCTCGAACCGACTTTACCTGATAGAGGTAATTTCTCAGAATTATATTCCATAACGCGGCAAAAGAAGTTTTCAATTCAAAAAATACATCTAACCTTTTTCGGCTTTATTTTTGATTATATTCCACAAGAATTTATTCCGCAAAATCAAAAATTATTTGGAGAAAGCATGAAAAGTTTAAAGTCTTGCACTCACTTCTCAAGCCAAATGCCCTCGAGCTTCATCCTTCTTTATATGGGCGTAACTTTGAGAATGATCAAAATATCCAAGGGAATTAGGAGATAAAGTCTAATGATCACACCCACCACTAAGGTAGATGCATCGATTCGTTAATCAATATATTAAAAGAAATGGTTCTTAAATTGTATAGATTGTTGATATTCTTTATTCATCGTCAAACATATCTAATTTTGAAGAGATATAAATCATGTTATTAAATTCCTTTATATAATCCCTAAAGACTAAACTATACTTCTACAAACTTCTCGTGCTTTCGTTTAATGCCGATTTCACTAATTTAATTCCCTTCCTTGTATATCCTACAGTAAGGATATATCAATGTAGTACTAAATTTACAAAGTAACATATTATAGTCATGACCTAAGTATACGATTACAATTTCCGAACTGCAATTTTTGCTTTTTTTCTCAGAATATGTATTTAAAATTGTGTTTTACTTTCATTGAATCAAAACATTATATTAATTTGTTATTATTGACCTCTGTTACTTTCTTCTAGCTTTCCAACTTCAAAAAAGGTCCTGAGCCAATCTCATAAACCTCATTTTTGCATATTGGAAAGGCGACTCAAGAAAAATTCTGAGATGACAAGGATTTATATAACTATCTATAACTATCTATTATGGATAATTGTGTTGAATGCATAATTAATTAATTCAATAAAATCTAACAAGAAAAACTGTAATTATTTATGACACAAACTAATATTTTTATCTTACTGGAGCGTATAATGTTGTATTTCCTATGCGTGTTTTTAGTGACAAAAATTGAATATTTCTCACTTGTCAAATCAGTAACGTACATTTTTCTACAAGTGGAAAAAATTAATACCCTTTTTTCGACAAGTGGGAGAAATGAATGACATCTCACAAAATAAAGTGCTATTGTTACTAAGTATCAAGATTTTAAAGTTTGGCAAATATAATCATAATGTGCCAGCTCAAACGAAATTCTGACGATTTAATTGTGACATTTGAAATGTCATATCAAGATTTGTGGAAGTAATTTTGGATTTTGTTGCTTCTTGGAACATTGTATCAACTTTTCTCCAGTAAGATAAAATTTCGTATATTACACGTGTGCGAAATGCCATAATAAATTCGTGAAATTTGTATATCACTCGTGCTATCACACTCGCGATTCAAATATTTCACTCATTTATAATTTTTCATATCTCACACTTATAATATAATCTACTATTAATGCTGCAAGATCATTTTACTATAATAATTGTTATCCCCTTATTGACGAAGTAAAATATAATATTGGGGTGGAAATCCGCTTGAATATTAATTTGTGCAATGAAGTGATAAACTTAAATCAAATCCAACGATATCCAACAAACGAATCTCAAACTACCGAAGTAGACGTAGTTTCCATTTCATGAATCGTTAATTAAGTTTTATTTGTCTCGTAAAACACGTGCAAACACATCGGCTGAACCATCTGCATACGCTTCGTACACTTAACATGATTTGCTTCCACCGCCTACATATTGTCAATGCGCAGCCAACTCTCGGGGCTCTAAGTACATTCGAAATTACGCAAAGCAATTCAAAGAAGGAAACGTAAATGTCCTTTGGTTAACAAGACAGCGCCGGCACGTAGTCTTCGTCCTTCGCCGCTGATTTATTTGTGTTTGAGTTTGATGACTGTAATGAGAGTGCGAGAATGTATATTTGCTAGACATACCATTGACTGCGTAACATAACGCGTCGGGTTCGGATTTTGCATCTGCAATGACGGACTTGAGTGCAAGACCGAATCGAAGAAGTGTAATGGGAGCGGAAACGCCGCGATGGGAGGGCTGCGGACGGAAACTGATGATGATGATGACGATGACGATGGTATCCCGAACACTCGGGTTCGGCACGTTCGTTTGGTTACATTTCAACATTTCCATTAAAAAGCCGTACGCCAATTCTCGAGGAGACATGGGGGCATTGTGTTGATTTAACTTCACAACAAGCTGAAGTCTTCCGAACAATTTAAGTCTTTTGAAATGGAAAGGACAAGGGCTATTTACTTTGAGTTGTTAACATTTACCGCTCGCAAGGATGTTGGTCCTCTTGAACATGGCGATGTCCCAGTTTCGACTTGTACGGTTTCCTGATTACTTGGTTGCTTTCAAACTTGGTTATTTTAACTAATTGAAGTGCAACTTAGATTACACTCCTATTAATTAATTACTTTTATCTTACCGGACCATGTAATCTAGGACTTACTATATGGCTTACTAGTGACTTAAATTGAACATAATCCACATCCAATAAATCATGTACTTTATTTTACAAGTGGAAAAATGAATTTTTTTATTATACTTGCAACTAAAATGGATGGCATCTCACAAAATAAATTGTTTGAAAACCATGGTCCTGTGCCATTTAATTGTGTCATTTGATATGTCAAATCAGAAATTTTTATTGCTAGTTTGACCTTGTCTCTTTATTATTTATTTTCTATTATTAGCCGAGTATGAAATACATTTTATATTACTGGAGCGTATAATGTTGCATTTCCTATGCGTGTTTTTAGTGACAAAAATTGAATATTTTTCACATGTCAAATCAGTGACGTACATTTTTCTACAAGTGGAAAAAATGAATACCTTTTATTTCTATAAGTGGGAGAAATGAATGGCATCTCACAAAATAAAGTGCTCTTGTTACTAAGGTATCAAGATTTTAAGGTTTGGCAAACATAATCATAATGTGCCACCTCAAATGAAATTCTGACGATTTAATGTAACTTTTGAAATGTTATATCAAAAATTGTGGAAGTAATTTTGGATTTTGC
>JARJDZ010009054.1:0-31543 GCA_030264555.1 Aleochara sp. GC000083 | reverse complement strand
TTACCCAACTCTTTTTTGTGGAATGGGGGAATCAAGGTCATTCGAAACGAACCAGTTTTCCTCTCACATTTTCATCAATATTTCCAAAACTAATGATCCGATTGCATTCAAATTTTCAGGGATTGTTTATTATATATTCATAGACATATTTAGAGATTTGCAATATCGGGAATCAATTTGTTCATAAATTATTAATGTTTATAAATAAGAATAATTAATTTTTCTTAGTTCAAACGCGATTTTCTCCCAAACGGCTCCACCGATTTCCACCAAATTTGGAATATAAACTAATAACACCAAGATGCACATCATATTGTGAGTGGAACAGTTGTAAAATGACCGGGGGTGGCACTTAACTATGAAAAATGAAATAATCGGTCTATTGTTTCATACGTTTATTTTGTTGTACTTTCAATCGATTCATTTGACATAATCAAATCTAGCCCTGAATACTGATAGATCATGATCTCTCTGGACCGAATTTACCCGAAAGAGCGTTACATACCAGTTCTATTCACCCCCTATAATTTATTGCACAGCCTAAAGAAGTTTTCACTTCAAAAATGAAAAGTTTCAATTATCTTTAAGCTTCTTCCATTATCCTGGAAGTTTGGCAATTTCTTTCTTGAAAAATGTTATCCATTTGAACTGGAAGAAGTTTTTAAACGCATGGCAGATTTATTCTTCCAAATTAAGAGTTTTTCCATTGAAATATTTTTATAAGGAAGAACTTTCTGGATAAGATTCAAAAAGTAAAAAGGCTTTTTCGAAACAGATCACCCAATCTCAAGAATTCTTCCTACAGTTACTTTTGCTATGAGATTATCATGTAAAATAGAATTAAAAACCGTATATGAAGAGTTCAGGACACTTCAGGACATCAAAAATGAAAAGCTTCCATCTTCCTGGAAGTTTATCAAATTCTTCCTTGTAAAATGGAATTCGTTTGAATTGGTAGAAGTTTTCAAGAGCATGTCAGATTTGATCCTCAGAATGTAAGATTTTTTTTTCATTGAAATACTTTTATAACTTTCAGGTGAAGAACCAAAGATTAAGCTATATTTAGTGAAATAGATCATCCAATTTCAAAACTTTTTTCAAAAGTTCTTGTCGTGTAAAATATAGTCGAGTAAGAAATGCAAAAAAAAGAGTTCAAGATACTTTTCTGGAGTTGCATAAATGAGAGAAGAAAATTGTGATGAATGTTAATTGTAAAGGATTTAATGTTCAATGAAAGCAAAATTACTCTTAAAATAAACGGAAATTGCTTATAACACGATCTATTACATCTAAACGCAAATGTATCCTTTATGTTCCCAAACTTCAAGAAGTCAATTACATGCAATTACATGCGAATTTCATACGTGCAACCAAATCAGTCCTGTAACGGACATGAAAATCAGGAAACACTCAAGCATTCGCATTAAAATTCGATCAGGAGCAACGTTCGTTCAAACATTGAGTGCTCTTTGGCTCGAGGCGCGCGAAGAGATGACATATGAACAACGATGGCAATGCCGAAGACATCCCCGGTCCTCGTATTATGCCTCGTTGCATGCATATGAAGTGATGATCAAACATTATACTCGTACATTCATTCATTCTTCCTCGTTGGATTGTTGAATTATTGAATATTACATGCGCGCTCGCCGTCGCTGGCTGTGCAAACACCAGCAAGCGCTTGCCATGAAGTTGTGAAGTTGTTGCAATGCAAATTGATACTTTTAACGAGTGGACATAACTAGCTGCGGCCATCAAGCGAGCTGCTCCAAGCCGACAACTACTTCAGTAGTCCGACCAGAAGCTGAAGCACTTCCAACAAAAATGCCATCCAGCGCTAACAAATCGTAATCTTAACAGTTGTTTTCGTTCATGACTTTTTCGATTCGTGTTTGCCTTTCGTCGATTCTAGCGATGCGATGTGTCAATGGAGAGAAGTCCCATTTTAAATGGTAGTGTTCGACCTCCAAGTTTTCCAACTGCCAGCAAGTTATTTCAGGTGACACTGATAAAAATAACATTCACTAAACGTGTTTTCAACGAGCAAAAGCAAGCCAACAATTAAAACAACATCATTAGAATGGTTTTTATTTATAGTTTCATGTCGTCTAATCTTCTAAGCATCCTGTACTTCAAATATTTTTGGGATTCTCTCATCAACACTTTCTCTAAGTTTTCAATCGTTTTCAAAGAAGGTCGATGCAATTTTTTGTTGCAAAACTATATGATATGATGTTAATGACTTTGGATGTTGACTGACTGCACATTTACGATTCACCCGATTATGCATCGAGTGCAAGGCCTCTTGTACATTGAACAAGCTTTAAAACAACAAAGCAAGACACGTGAATACGTGACGATAATATAAACGAATACAAATTTTACGGAGAAATGCATCCCGGTTGCAGTTGCATAAGTATAAACTACTTTAAATAACAAAGGTTTTTATTCATATGACTAACATTTCCTATTCAACATCATCAAATTCTGGCCAGTTCATTAATTATCCGAATCATAAACTTTGCTGACCTTTGAAATATTAGACACTAATCATAACCAGAGATAATTGAATTCCTTCAATTAATTTCCTTGTATTGCTTCAATGAAGTTTCAACAGTAGTAATAAGTAATAAACCCTCCTCAAATGAAATCTCTTTATTGCCATCATATAATTGCAGTTAATTAATCAATGAGAGAACAACGAAACTTTTTGATTCATTAAGAAACTTTATGTTGACATCTAATGACTCACAAATAGTCACACCTATAATTCTATTCAAAGTGTCCTTGCTGCTAAATTGAGTCAAAACAATAAGTTATCCAATTTATTATCTAGTTTTATTTCCGAAAACTTATAGACATTCAGAATTTATGTACACATTTCGTGAAAATATATATAAAAAACACATAAATGCATAAAATTTCTCCTTCAACAACACTTACAACTACAATAAATACAATGTGTAGAGTCGCACTGACTGAAACAAAACGCTTAAACTAATTAGGAATGTGCATTTCTCCATTGAGTCCGCCTTAAAATTAGCAACTAATGATGTAGTTGTACTTAAATACTTATGACACATCTGAATTCATTGCCTTATTAAACTACATACTAATATTAACTGAGACCTGATAAGAATGGATCAAACGATGAGATATGATGCGGTAGATTTAAGTCACATGGTGAGAGAGGTGCCAAATTTAGATCAACTGAGTTCAGGGAGTCTTCGGTGCTTTCAAAGTCCATGGGGAAATCGTTCAACGACTGGTCAGAAGCGATGGATGAAAAATCCGAGTGTAGAGGTAAAGATTCCCCATCAGAGTCCACTAACAATGTGTCCAAATCGGAGTACAAATCCATCGAATCGACATTCTCGTTCAACGCTGCATTCAACGATGTGATGTACTTCATAGCCAATCTCAGGGTTGTGATCTTCGTCAGCTTCTCATTGTTGCCTGTCGGTTTCGTCTTCTCGATGGCCAACTGTGGGACAACTCTTCGAAGGGTTTCAAACGCCTGATTGATCTCTTTCATGCGACTCCTTTCCCGGGCATTCGCAGTCCTTCGACGGTACTTGCTGAGTGGAGCTGGCTTCGTTTTGGCTTTCTGGCATTTACCATGTGGGTCCTCCTGGGGTTGCTCGTTGGTGATGGTGGTCGTCTTCCGTCGACGCACTGATCGAGGTCGCAGCGAGTACTTATCGACGAGGAGGGTTTTGTCGGAGGTGGTGTGATTGTTGTTGGCATCGGTGTACGAATGGTCATCATTGACGATGGTCGCAGAAGACGTCTGCTGATGATAGATCATCGGCAGTGCAAGACGTGCCGTGAGTGCTTCGTCGAAGAGCATTCTCGCGCGTTTTCTTCAGCCAGCAGCCAGCATGCGCTAAGCTGGACCGACGACGCGTAACTGAAAACGCGCTCAGCAAGTTGCTTAGCGCTCACCGATCCAAGACCTACCTACCTACAGAGAGATGTGCACTAACGGGAGAAACTTCACGTATATGGGAGGTGCATTTCAGTCCAAGTGTGGGAGATGCCTCAAGAAATGTCTCAGCACTTATACGAAAAGTTTCCCAAACTTTTTCCCAAGTACTCAGCCCCAAATTACCATTAGATTAGGATATGTACAAATGAGACATTGTTACAAAGATTGATTAATATTAATCAATTTGCAATCATACAATCAGAAATAATAACAACAAGTTATCCAATATACGACATTTCAGCGGCTTCATTTCTTCTCGACGACGTGAATGTAGAAGTTAGGAACTGCGATTTCAGTTAAGCTCTTAAAGTCCCCGAAGATCCTGTAGTCTTCCTTGAGGTGGAACGCTTCCTGAAGCATCTTCTTGAACGCTTCAAGTCTGTGTGGATAGTACGACAGACGAAACTCGCTAAAAGTAATTTAATTAATACCCTGGAGCACTGCCCAAAACATAATTACTCTTTAATTAACTTACTTAATTGCGTCAGGCCCAACATATTGATTTGCGTGCTTGCCATTTTTGTAGTTCGCGGTGTTAATGTAATAATCCATCATCACCATTGCTGGCTGGCCAGAAACGTACAACACTGATGTTTTGATATCAGTTTCATGTGAACTCTACAAGAAGAAAACTTGAAAATTTTCCAATTTGCAAAGTCATTAATAATGCTTACATTGTAATAAATACAATGGGAAGGCGTCTGTCCTGAACTGATAATATGATCGTAATTTCTGTGGTCGATGAGCAGAAGACCTCCTGGTTTAACGCAACGCTCAAAATTCTTTATGGCTTGTCTGAAAAACAACAAAAAAAGACATAAATAATTAATATTTAGTTTGAAATTGTGTTCTTATTGGTATCTAGCGTCAAGTAGCATAAGTAACGTCGAATTGCATCGAGAATTAAATCACTTTCAGAACAACTAGAGGCATCTCGTATTCATTTTGAGAACGATCATTGGCAAATTTTTAAATTATCTATTTACATCTTACATAAAATATGTTGCTCAAAATTGTTTTGCATTATTCAAATATCATGACATTGACCTCACTGATAAGTTAAAGAGTTAAACCGCGCGTCGTACCAGATCGTTATCAATTGTTGTGTCATCTCTGTAATTTTTGCGTCACAAGCCATGATCTCACGTATGCAAACATGTTTTCAAATATTACTTACTTTTGCTCTCTCTGATCTCCAAAACTGTCCATCATATGCGCAAAAGAATTGCCCAAACAAATAACTGCGTCAAAACCGCCCCCAACCAAATGGCCAATATCATCGTAAAGCGTTAACCAGTTAGCTTCCTCGATAACTAAATAAATTTCAAAATTTACTTAGATTTTACAAGAAAACTTTGAAAAAGAAGAAGAATTCTTACCCCACTTATCAAATGCTGGTTGTTTCCTTCGCTCCCAACGCTCTTTCAAAGCATATTTCAACATCTTGTCGGATGCATCACAAGAAACAACTTCGTAGCCTTCCTCCAAGAGCATAATTGAGTCGATACTAATAATCAACAAAAATAATACATATAAAGAGACATTAAAGTACTTTTGAATAACTTACCCAGTACCGCAAGCAACATCCAAGATGCGCTTGCATCCCTTCTGTTTCAAAAGGCCGAGAAGAAAGTTCTTGTAGTTTTCAGTGCGACACTTCTTATCTCCGATGAAAATCTCCCAAACTTTGGCAGCCTTACCATCGGCATATTGGTCACGAACACCCTCCAAAGAGGTTCCCAAAGACTTGGTGCGAATAACGTCGTCGCTCATTTTGCTTGGCTGCCGCTGAACGGTCAAGTAATAACTGATGGTTGATTATGATTTAGTGAGGTCTGGCTGACTGATTAGAGAGCAAGTGTTCTGCGCCAGTTTTTACCAATACGAGGGAGCATCGACCATGGTTGCGTATTACGTAGCATCTTGCGATAATGTAAAAGTTAACGCGAATCCTCAACAAAATCCACATTCATATGTGGGCCGATAAAAGTCCACTTGGTAACGCACGTATCGACTTTATTACACATAAACAATTTCAGGATAAATGTTGTTATTTATCATTTATGTATCGTATTTATTCGTTAAACGCGTCGCTGCTTTTCTCGGCATGTTATTAAAATAATAAGCTCATTGAGGTGGAAAAACAAGTACAAAAAATAATTATCTCTCAACAAGTAATTCCTTCCCTGATAAGTAAAATCTATCCCGTAGAGAAAATAATATGTAGTACATTGCTAGAAAGTGAATAACATAATATTAATTATATAATAGTCGAAATTTGCAAATTTAAATTTGCCAGCCAAACAAATTTGCAAAATTAGCGAGGGTGCGAGTCGGGACATTTTCTGGTAATTTTGCAATTAAATGTCTACCAATGCAAATTTATTCATTCAATTGATTAATATTTATTCACTAATTAACGCATCAAAATAATACATCAATAATATTTATTGAACCTGGTACATTACAATGCTTAATCATGTTTAAAACACAATAAATAAATGCATAAAATCTCGTATATTGGCAGCTAAATACATTGAGTCGTAAATGAAACATTATAAGTATAAATTTCGTCTTTGATAGATGCAAAAATCTTAACTGGAACGTAAACGAACTAATACCTCATAATAGTACTTAATATCACTTCAATTTCATTTCGTATTATTACTAGATTTTCTAATTACCAGGCACATACTTTAAAAGGACTATCTGTGCCAAACCCACTAATGTTAAAATCCTTAACTGCATATTACTTATGTTTGCACGTCGCTAGGCGCTGCGAATACAGGCTTATTATCAAAATCTCGCCCGTACTTCTTCATCAATTTCGCGACAAATTGCTCCTTTAAATTTTGCAAACACCTAAAAATAAACACCCATAAACTTAATGTTTTCAAATCATCGCAGAAACTTACATTCGGTAATTAGGATCCAAACGAAACTTAATTATATCATAGCTTGGAGAATGTGGTCGATGAACAATAAATACATTAGGTAAAACAATGAAATCGTAGTTTTGGCATTCCAATTCCATTATATGGGAGACTTTATTCCATCCGAAGCCCATGAAACTGCTATCATATTCAACGACGCTTTTGCCTACTACAATATAGGGCTCAAAATCAGGTTCCCATTTAATCTGAAATAATTAAAAAGATAAAAACTGAAGTCAAAATAAGTTTGTATAATTAATTACCGAGTAAGGAGTTTTAGCTGTTCTCCACCTTGTGTAGTTTGTAGGTGCATGACCAGAAGCCCAAACATCAAATCGAAACGTGAACAATGCCTTATCATCAAGCATTTGCAACAAATCTTTCTTATTCTTAGGAAAACGACTACGATATCTTTGCGACTCAAAGGCAGGAACAATGAGAGCCTGCAATTTCTCAGTTTAGTACTCTGAATTGTAGACAATGTAAATGGGTACCTTTTTGTGCATGTTTTTGAAAGAAGAAATAGTTTGTTTAAGTGATTGGTATAAGCCAAACATTGGAAGGAAATCTATATCGGCTAGAAAAACGTACGGAGTATTTACATTTTTAAGTCCTACATTTCTTAAAATGTTTATTGGGTGGTAATCCTAAAAGTTTCAATTATGAAATAGATTGTTGTATGAAGGCAGGATAAACTTACCCCTTTTTTAAATACAGCATGATAAGCTATATTTGTTCTATCTTGTAATACTTCGGACTTCTCAATGTAAAGCATTGCCTGTTGAAATTCGGGATCGGTAACGTATAAAGTTAGACTCACTGGACCATCCCATTGCTTTGCAAGCTGTTCAATTAGTTGCAAACGGTCGTATGATAGCTGCGCTACAAATGTAACATCGCTTTTCATTGGTATGTAGTCAAAATTGCGAAAGAACAGTAAAGTCCTCCATTTCGTCTTCTTCGCGTTAGTAAACTGACTGCATACATCTTGGGTAACATTCTACAAATAATTTCAATTAACAAAACGCTTATAACTTCCCTAATTGAGCTTACTTTTACATTTGTATTATTATTACATTCATATAGACTAGTGGTAACTAAATAACCATTCATTTCCAAAAATGTGTTATAAATACTACGAAAATAATCTCCATGGCGATTCACAACGTTGGTTTTCTTTGGGGAATTCCAGTGAATAATCTAAAATCGAACACAAAATCAATAGTTGAATAGTTAAAACGTAATTTAAACATTACCTTTATTTGGTTATAGTTATAGCATTCATAACTGTGAGTGTTATCACTCAGCTGCGTATTCCAATTGCAAGGCACTTGATACAATAAATTTGGATATTGTTTCAATACAGTATTCATGATGTCTTGATCCCCTAGCGATGTAGCACCAAATTTTAGCGCAGCCTTTTTTGCAACGCTATTCCACAGTTTATCCCAAGAAGTTGCACGCAGTTTATCAACTCGATACAAAATTACCCCCGTGTTAAATCTAAATTCACAGATAAATTATATGTGCAAACATTTAGTGAAAACCAATTAGCATACCCTTTTCCAATCGCCGGCCATACAGTTCTTTTCTTGGACAAATAGAAATCACTCTCATTCTCAACTAATCCAATTGCCTGAATTATGAAATATTTTTAAATCCATGTATATCTAAAGACATATTTCACACACCTGGTTATAGTCAAAATGCTCAAATAACTGCCATAGTTCATAAATATCACTCATTAAAGTTATATCAGTATCCAAAATAATAATTCTTTCAAGTTCCTTTGGCAATACTTTATAAAAAACCAACTTTAAAAGACCAAACATTCCTGAATAATGACTATTTGGTACCCATCTAACATCAGGTAAGAGAGGATTTATCTCATAGTAACTAACATTCACTAAAAACAAAAAAATAACACAATAAATTTTCCATTTAACACATAATGAATTTCATTAATACTTACATTTTGGTATCATCCAGGTATCAAACAAGGTTTGCAAAACATTCTCAGAAAATTTGTTTGAAAGAATGTGTAAATGAATAGGATTATGTCTGTAGAATAGTATAGATTTCAACATAGTATGTAGGTAGAGATTCGATTTATATCCAGAACAAACAAATCCCAAATGTATAATCTCACATCTTGACCAGTGCGAAGCATTTTTCTGAGTTATATTTGGAAGGTATTCAAAGTTATCATCAAACTTTAATCTCTCATGAAGCAATTGAGTCCTTGTATTGTCTTTTTGCCTTACATTATGGTAATTGTAGTTGACTCTAGTTACTAGAAAATATAACAGTAAGCATTGGTAAACATAAAATTTTGCAATATTTACCAGCAGTAAATTCTATGAGGTAATTGATAAATATTAGAAGACAAATTATCACTAATATAACGCATATCACCCTGCGTCTCGCCAGACATACTGTAATTCCATTCTTCTTGATTAAAATGTTGCTGATATATTCTTTTCAATGATAGGAAGTATTTGTTGAACTGGGAGACAAACTTTTGCGTCGATAATAATCATAGTACGTTTTCCAACGATTCACAGCTTATATTACTGACTATATCTTATCAATTTAACGGATTGTAAATTCATTTCTATTGTTATGTGCACTAATAAGTGCTAGTAACAATAATATAACTTATCTATGTAGCACAGAGGATGCATAATTAGTTTTAAGTATAGGTACTCTGCATAGCGGAGATGTCAAATATAACTCCGAAACGCACCACTTTGGCGCTAGCAGCGTAAATCTGTATTACCGACTTAGTTGGTAGCGGCCTCTATTCGTGAGTAGAATAATTACTATGTGCGACAAGGGAGTAAAGCTACTTTACTCCCTCCTCCCACCTTCCACGACGACGCTAATATCCGCCATTGATATCTGTCATTTTTATGCCGCTTTGCGATAAAATTTTGCTCTTTTGCATACATAATTTTTGTAAGAAATATTTTGTGAAGTAGTGCAGTTAAACCTAATTAGTTTATTGGTAAATGGCCATAGAATGAAAGTACACATCAAAAGTAAATATCATTGTAATTCATTGCATAAGTGTGGTTTATTTTCATTGTTTTAATTATCATTTGATTTATCTTCAGATTGGACTGGTGTTGCAACATGGAAATGGGTTGCTAATGACGATAGCTGCGGTATCTGTCGAATGGCCTTTGATGCATGCTGCTCTGATTGCAAATTACCAGGAGATGATTGCCCATTAGTCTGGGGCCAGTGTTCACATTGTTTCCACATGCATTGCATCGTCAAGTGGTTGCAGTCCCAACAAGTCAATCAGCATTGTCCCATGTGTCGCCAGGAGTGGAAATTCAACATTAACTAAAAATGTAAGTACTACATCCATATATAAATCTTTATTCAAATTAATATTGAGGATTCTTCAATTACATGTTCATGCAATCAATGGGCATTAACCCAACAAAATTGGGTCATGAACTTAATGCATTAGACATTGCTCTACAATTTTATGATGTGTACTGCTGATATGGTGTATGTATTTTCAATTAGCTAATAGTAATAAGAATCAGTATTTGGCTTGGTGATGCAATGGATCAACATCTGTTAAATGAAATTTTCATCAGGACTTGATTTATTAATTGTCATGCCTGTGACAATTTTATATTGCTTTTAACTAAAGAATTGCTAAATTGAGGTTGGATGTCTTTCCCATTAGGCAATATATTTGATGCAACAATCACCTGTGAACAAGAATAATGAGTCTTAGTTAGTTATTATTACTAGTATTTGTTCCAAATACAAACTCATGCATTTTTGTTTCACTGAAGCTGTGGGAATGGCTTCATTAAACAAAATGATCATTTGTTAGTTAATCAGTTTTTAAGAGATCTTTGTTACATTAATGTAAAACAGAACTGTAATTGAAGAGTTTGAATTCCATCTACTTAATTCAAGAAGTTTGTTTCTTATATCAGAAGGTTTATTATGTAAAAAAAGAGATAATTAGGAAAGTATCCCTAATTCATTTGCAAACGTTCTAGAGCACGAGATCAAGTATTTTGTGGAGCATTTAAAATTACTTCAAAGTTGTAGTTTATCCAATTTTTGTTACGCTCATGCTGTATGCAAGCGCAGATTGAACGGACATGTCCACGTAAGAAAGTACGCACGTATCTGCGAATGTAAATTCTAATTAAACGCAAACCGCAATCGTGGTCAAAGCTCACTCGCGCGCGTATACATGTCACATGTCGTATCTATTTCAAGTCGAAGAGAAAAGAGCAGCAGAAGTAAATGTCATACGTTTGCAGTACAATGATATATTCCAAGCGTACATAGCGCAGATACCACAAGCCATTTGGACAACCGCATACTCCGACGTTAACCTTTGCAGAGTCACGTAAAAAGCAACGTGCACATGTGCACTTACACTTGCATTCATATCGGGATTTATTTGCTAACGTGCTATTAAAGCAAAAGGTCCAAAGAAAGAAGATTTCTAATGTAATCGCAAGCGCAATAGTAATAAAAGTACATTTTAGTCAAGTCTCCCAAGAGGTCTACAAATTACGGAAACACACTTAAATGACAGTGAGTTATTTCGGTTTCATAACTTATAATTTCTAAAAAGTAATCTTAAATTAACATGCATTTTTTTTGCATTTGAAAATATTTATGCATCAATAATAATCCATAACTTTAGGACTCATTGAACTTCATTCCTGAATATCTGAGTGTTTACTTCCGTTTAAAATTATTCGCAATCTCAAGTTGCCGATTAGTTATGTAATCATTTTCTTTCTCTATAGTGGAAATCAGGTTTAATGAGGACTTAATTTATTAAGCTCTGTTTTAAATGCAAAAACAGTAACTGAATGCTGCAGATCGCTGCTGCAGACTCGTTAGCTATTGGAAATTCTATACAGAAATATGTATTATAATAGTACTTTACACGTTTGCGAGCAAATGGAGTCCGTGGATCGTGACCGATCTGACATTCTATGCGTTCGCCGTTTGAATCTGGTGAAACATTTCCCTTCTATTTCTGCCCACGACTGCATAACACCCTGCAAAGTGCGCTGCATTCAAATTCAATTGCTTTATCTGCAACACACATTATTTATCTCTGCTTCATTCATTATTTATGCTGCAGGTGACTAGTGCAAAATTGATTTTTCTTATAAATTAGATCATATCTTATCGTCAATTCAATTAGCAGCAATTAATAAAACCGCACTGCTGCACGATTTGGTTTATTTAATTAGAATCAAAATCCGCCATGATCTTAACAATTTCGATGCGAAGTGATAGTTGCATGCGCTCGATGGATGGATGGAACACTCCTTAATTCAAATGCGGCTGGTGGCATTAGAACAAGTGAAACGCTCGCGGTCGATTGGGAAAATTGAATGCAAAAATGCCTCCCCGTGTGTTCGGTACGCTGACTGGCAGATTTAATTAGTCGTTGATGCAAATCGCTCTGTCGTCTCTCTTCTATGCGCTCGTAAGTCATTTGCTAGCAGGCATACTCGATTTTTGCAGCGACCGTTAGATTCGCGTGCGCAGAGGTGCGATGCACACCGATTCGAGGTGTTAATGATAATGAAATGGGGCAACAGGTGTACGCGCATTTTTGCACCAGTTTTGCGCATGCAAATCGCACTCTTTTATGCGCAGTCTTTCATGCATTGCAAATATGCCGAGCGCTAATTACTACAGCGCGATTACGATGCTTCAAGTGCAATATGCAATTGCCGGCTAAACTTTGAATGAATCCGATTTGCTGCTCTTGAAATCTTTTCACTCGTGAATCGCACTCATAACAAATATACCGAGTGACATACTTACTACATAAACAATTCCTTGTCATTCATTTAGCGCATAAAATCTAAAAAATACTAAACATGTCAACTTAACAATCCATGTTTAAATTGGTTTCCTTACTAACTTATAAATATTGTTACCAAAGAATGAACCATGATTAATTAGTTTTCTTCTGTTTAATATCTCATAAAATTTAACACATAGTATATAATTAATTCATTCCGTTAATTAAGCAAGAAGCTCATAGACATTCCAAATCCATCACTCATCTTTAAGTCATTTAATTAGTACTGAGTGATGATTGACTGATTGTTTTTGATATTAGGCGTGCCAATTTGCATTTTGCAATATTTTTCCCAATTTCATGACGATGTCTCAAACTTGCGTGCATTTAATGATGAACATGATTATGCTAGAAGCAATACATTACGTAAGATATCACTATTTTTTTTGTTTTTGTTACTTGAACAATTTTTGCAAATACATTATAATTTGCGCATTTCCAAACAAGCTTAACCTCGACCACTCTAGTAACTAACATTGTGAAGAGTTAACATTTGAATTTTCAACATGAAGTTTCAACAAGGCTTGTTGTAATTGTTGGAATTAGGAAATAAGGCGTGTAAGCCGCTTACACATGCAATTAGAATAGCAGCAACTAAAACTGAACAGTACAATGTGTAAATGACGGCAAAAGAGCAGCACGTACAACTTAATTCTTTTCTTTTATTTGGCGGCCGTTACGGTACTCTTAATAATTTCATTTAATTCCACGGAATTAAAAGAGAAATGCTACACTTACTTGTCGGACGCACATATTTGTCACACTACGGTTTTGTTTATTAGCATCGTTTTTGTTGTTGCTCCTCTTTTTTTAATGTGCGCTGCTTTAACATCGGAGACACGGCAAGAAATCGCATCGTTTCGCTGGTAATCATAGCGCGCCTTTTTTTGCGCTCTTCGTTGCGGTTCCGATTGGCATCAATCGATTTCGAATCGTGTTTTTGTGTGTGGGAAATTTGTTAAATAAATGCCGTTCGTGTTGAAATCAGCGCGAATCATTGGGATGCTGTTACAAGTAAATTTCTTTTGGGTCGTTTTGCTGGCGGGAACTTCAAGAATTCAAATAGTTGAAAGTTATGGGTTCGAATGAAACACCCTGTGGAGGGTCATAAAAACAGGCAGCAAATCGTGGAAATTATTTGCAAGTTCTGCGCGATTAAATTTTATGTTTTATGACGTCAGTCGATAGAAGAGAGCGTGCAAGTTTATTATACTGGTGCATCTGCCTGACATTTTCTCGGGATTTGTCTGAAGGTATAACTTTGCGGCTGTTTCGTGTACGGTTGTTGGGCATCTCTGGGGTCTTGTTTTCAGCACCGGGTGTCTGCGTAGCACGTGTCCAGCTGCTTCCCCAAAATTTCCGAAACAAGCTCACAGCGCGTGTCTTATTTTAGCCTTCGTTGGGAGCAAACAGACAGCGAAAACCAAAGAAAAGGTGCACGCTGCAATACAATAACAACCGCTGAAGATAGAGGAGTTAAGCCACCTTAACTTTATTGCGCTGTCTTAAGTAGTGGGGGCTGAGCTGGAAAGGTAGCTGCTGAGCGCGAACGTAGCGCGCGCGTATCATGTGTTGTATTCAGTTGCCTATTAGAAAGCATTCGGTGTGAACGTGCGCGCATGACTCAGTATTGTTTTGCTTAAATGAACCGCTCCGCCGCCATCAATGATAACAGCAATGCGTTCGAATTCCACGAAAGTGTCGAAACCGCCGCCGCCGGTGCCGCCGCGGCCGAGCAAGAACGTCGTCGCCGAGGCGCTGGCGAAGTCCCGCAGGTCGGACGGGAGTGCACCACCCGTGGTGAAGTCCCAATCGTACTCCGCAATCTCCGCTATTAATAAGTACAGTAATGTGGTGCCGAAAATAGAGCGCGGCCTCTCGGTGGAGGAGCCCCCCAAGCCGGCAACACGTACACTAATTTACCAATCATCGAACATTCGACAAGTGCACGAAGTGCCCCAGCAACGCGTCTCATCCATCGAGGAGATTCGCGTCAATCTCAACCGGAAGGAGTCGATCAAACGGGATCACCCCAAGTCAATCACGCGGACGAGCAGCTTCAAAACGAAGACGAAGCCGGAAGTGATGATCGTCGTGCCGCCCCCAGTATCCAAGCTGGATGACCGGGACTCCAGCTTGGAGTCGCTCGGCGATTCCGAACCCATCTCGCGCTCGAATAGCTTCAAAACGGAGGCGAACAACAGCTCCGATTCGGTGATCAGCGAGGATGAGCGCGAGTGGAATCACGACGAGACGAACGATCGCAACCATGTAAATACGCTAATTGACGAAATGTTTGCGAGCGTGCTGGAGCAGCCGCCGGAGAAGCTGGAACCGGTTCCAGCCGTGATTAATGATAACAGCAACACCAGCGGCTGTGCTCCCAATCTCAAGTTACCTTACGATAAAGTCACCATTCACACCACGACGACGACGACTTGCAAGGCCGTCGATGGTGAATTAGCAAACGATGCACGTGACTCATCGAATGATTCAAGGAAAACAATCGTCGTAATCGAATCGGATAGCTCAATCAAGCCTCCCGAGAAGCCAACAATCGCCCATCGAATTAAGATCGATGACAAATTAAACCACGAGTTGCTCATCAGCGAGCTATCGAATATGAAACGGGAGCGACAGTTGTCGAAGATTTCCAAGCGTCAACGACGACCCTCGGAAAATTCCTCATCGTCACCCTCGTCCGAATCTAAGATCCATCATTCGGATTGGGTTGAAGTGGCGAACGGCGAGGAGATTCGCCTCTCTAGCTGCCAGATCACCATCGAGGATGACGACCAAGCTAAGCATGCGAATATCATTTCCAGACTAGAAATGGCCAATCTGCACGGTCTTCCTCCGCTGCCAAAGTCGCTCAGCGGGTTCAACATCGAAGGACCGCAGACACCGTCTTCAGGGCGCACCACGTCCTCCCGCAACTCCAAGCACTCGTCGCCAGCACCCAACGGCGACCTTGGGGGTGGTGGTTCCCTCAAGAAGACCAGCAACCTGGACGCCAAATTGGCGCTACTCCGACGTGAAATGGTGAGTCCTCTCTTCTTCATACTGACATTTTCATATTATTCATGCTTAACGATGCGGAGTTCCCTTCTTCGCGACCGCGTTTTGTTTTCCAAATGATGGGTCGGTGCATTTCATGTGCTGACCGGCACAATCCGGCGATGAAGACCGGTAGATAGTGGGTCCGAGGCGATGCGCAAGACCTCGCAAGTAATGTCCTTTGCGCTCAAATGCTCATACTCAAACGTAATTGAGATAAAATTGCTAGCCATTATATTGCACGCGCACGGCAAATACGATATTTTTTTCTTATTTGTGTCATGGTTCAGCGCCAGCGGCACCGAAGACTGATTGTGCTTCCTATATGCGCGCCAGGGCAGCTGCATTAATTATTCGCAATGTGCAGGCATTACTTAAATCCTTTGCGGTTTTAACCTTTCTCGTAATATCCTGCGTTTGCAAGGTGATGAAACGTGCGCTGTTTGCGCAAGCGATGGTGGTTTTTATAATGAAAATTTAATCATGTTGATTTGTCTACATTCATTCAATGCTTTAGTCGATAATTACACAATACTATCTAGCGTTTGAACTCCATAGAATGGCATGATTCATGGAGTATGTGCTGATTAATCATAAAAAGTTATCTTATCAGGTAAATGAAATGAAAATTTCATTGTTTGGTATTGTCCATTTTAACACTACATGATAGAATTTCAAAAAATGTCATAATACATGCTTGGTTGACAATGCATTTTTTTAACTTGATGCTATTTTTTGTCAGTTAATTGTTTGGTATCGAAATTTATTGCAAAAATGTCGGTTTGGCACAGAAAAACGTTTAAAAAAATAATTAACTAATATATAAATAATAATACCACAAAATCAGTTTTTAGTCATTCTGTGATCAAATTAGTATTTGAAGTAGTAGATAGGTAGAATCTATTTATCTCATCTTATCATAAAATCTCTAAAAAATTGTGTCAAAATTGTAATTTTGCTAACAACGCATTTTGTAGTTGATACTCTTTTTAACTGTTTGGTACGAAATTTATAAAAATGTTAGGTCGATATAGTAAAAAGTTTAAAAACTTTCGATTTTATTTTAGTTATCTGCCTTTCAGTTTTTAATAATTCTGTTAGATCAGATTAGTATTTTAACTTTTCTTCCAGTAGAATTAATTTTGTCTCGCCTTATCAATTGATATTCCGAATTGCAAAACATATTTCCTCAGAATCAATGAATAATATTGAATAATCAATTACAGAATTCACTATTTTACCATTTGACAAAGATTTACTACTCGATAACTTCAAGGAAGCAACATTTCTAGATACACTATGATTTAGTTGCAGAAAATTTTAGCTGTTTCACATAAAATTCGTATTATGCTTAAATCCGATTGTTTTAGTGCATTGTCTTATCGTGCGAGTATCTAATTATCTCCGGCAGAAAATGATGTCTACAAGCAACAACGCTCTTTCATTGCGATTATTCATTGTTGGCACGTTTACGTTCAAATATCAGGCCTTTTGTGCGATAGTTTTACCTTCGTTTTCGACTCTTAACTCTTCCTTATTAGCCGCAGATCTTCATGTTGATGATGTGCAAATAAAATCCCGCACGATGCGAGAATACAATGCTTGCCGCAAAAACGTGAACAAAAGACCGCAATTATAACAAAACTTGGCTGGCGTCGTAAACGTTTTAGGCGTTGCACATATTTCAAACCGAAATGAATATTATTAGCAATTACAGCGTGACGACGCAGACATAAAAATCTAGGTTTTATAGCGAATAAAAGTAAAGGAATTTTTCAGCTTTTTGCGTCTTCTTGTCGTTGTCCGCCTTTATCGTTTATTATTACGGCGAAGCCGAACTTATTTGCACCGCAAGTTCAACACAGGAAAATTCAATTTATTTGCATGTTAATTAGCACTCTAATGCGCTCTCAAGGCTTTCAAAGATATCGATATTTATTGGCTGGAATTATTGCAATTGCACTTGCTACACGCACAGTTAATAATGTATTAATTAGCATCAAACGGCGACGAAGGAAACGTTGATTAATTGGTCGGACTTTCATAAAAATCAGAAAAACCCGTTAACTTGTCACCTACATATTTCAAGCGCAAAATTAGCCGGATTGCATTGGTGAACTTTCGCCCGCATATTCACACTCACTATGCAAGTATAATTAGATTAATTACTAGCATGGAATTGTTGGATTAGTGTCGTTTTGCAATTGCAATTTTTTTATTAATTTATGCCGTAATCAAGTTTATAACAATATATGAAGTTACCCATTACAGACTTAAATGTTGCAAGTTTTCCACTTGACGCGACTTGCACAATTCGCATGCATTGCGATTGCAATTTGAAATTAAAATCGTCTCGTTCGCCCATTTGCAACCGATCGAACAAGCACAACGCTTCGCAGCCCATCGATTCATTTTCCATATACGTATTCGGATAAGTCATTGGTCACACATAAATTATCCGTGTGTTACAAAGTGATTATTATTGCCGGTACATATCGGATACACTTGGCGTACGGAATACGAATCACCCGACGTGGTTTGATTTTAATTAGGCCCAGCCTGAAGGCTGCTCTGATACGACCGACAACGAATAGCAATAATCGGCACGAGTGTTGTGCCCATTGTTATCCTTACAATTGTTTTGTCTCGGTTGTAGGCGAGATGGTAACAAGCGCGCGCGAGCAACAAGCATCTTAAATGTGCGCAACATTTACATTCGCTATCGCTTAATTCCACCACTCGACGAGTGTGAGTTGTGCAAAAGTTAACCGGCGAAAAAAGCGCGATTCCGCAAGGCGCCCCAGCCAGAAGTTGCGAAGAGCCCGAGAGAGGCGTTACATAAATGTTATGACCTTTCGAATTATATAATCACGCCGCATGTTTTGTAAACATTCGCGAGAGCAAAGCCGTTCCTTCAATTGCAAAAACGAAACGGCAAATTGTTTGCAAAACACGTTACAAGAAAGAGAGAAATTAGAGGACGCATTTTTTAAAAACGAGAGCAATTTCGTTACTTTTATAATTACTCCAACTTTAATGACAAATTGCTCATATCCGAATACTATTGCTTTCACAACAAAAACACATTTGAATATGAAACTGATGCTTTCATATGAGCGAATGAAATGATGTGCTTGGTATGAATGCGTTTTCTGCATTATTAAGAAATTATTCAAGTTGATTATAGAGCGCAACTACAATTATAATGATCGCGCTGCAATTAACTCATTAACTTAAATTATAAAATTATTTACCCAATGTTCCATGCACAATAATTGATCAAAATACACGCCACCAACAGTCCAAAAAAAACAACACTCAAAAACTTGGCTAATTACGAATCATCCTTGAATTACGAGCGTCATCAATGCAATTTCATTTAAAGCTAATTGTAATTAGGATTGTTCCAGTCGTAATTAAAGCCGACTTGCAAACGTACGGGTGGCATTAAAGCGAAAATTTACTGATTCTGCGAGATGTACAGACATTGCATACTTGTAAAACTTATTATTAGTAGCGCTCATGCATAAGACGTGCGCAACATCAAATGCATTCTGCTGATTTTATGTCGCATTAGTTTATTTAAGACATTAATTAATTTTATCTCGCTAATTGCAATCTGTACGCGATTGTCGTACCGATTCGTCGTTCGCATACTGCGATGCTGCACGCAGCAGAATATCGCGCAAATACAAATTGCAATTTGTACCATGCGGCCGTTTTTTCCGTTCGGCGAGCTTTATTGCATCGCAGCGGGCATGTAACTAGCGACGATGTGAAAATACCGATGCGCCGTTTTTTGCATTCCGCGTTCACAGTTTACGTGCGTGGACGAGCCGCGCAATATACCTCTGGTTCTTCTTCTTCAACATCGTTGTCGTCGGATGGAGGCAAACGCGCCGCAGAAAACACAACAACGACATCGTGCATATAGAACGGTTGCACGCTTAATGATATCCGCTCATTTTCTAAAACATATACATAAATAAATGTGCAAAGCCGCATGGCACCGACGACGCCGACGAAGGATGCGCGCAAAGTCGCGCAAAACGTCAACGTGCAATTTTTATTGCCCGGCAACGATGCAAACGCCGCTGGTGACTTTCTATGCTTTGCATTTCGTTTCCAATCGACTTTTCCAATGCGTTTAAGTGCAATTAAGTGTATATTGCTGGCTGAGTTTTCCTTCGAAGCCATCGCATGAAGAAAACCAGCAATATGCTTATCAATAATATCAGATAAGTTAATTAAACATCCTGTATCGATTGTAACGATGCGATTAATCCGATTTATCAATTCATCTTAGAACCTCTTTGAAACCTCCAAGTCTCATCTGCATTAGACATCAACGATAACAGTTGAAACATAGATCATTTTGAATACATTTTTTCATAAAATGTAGGAAATCGTATAGTAAATCCTCAAATGTTATAAAATAAATGTTGCTCCACCTTTTGAAATGAATTCCTATTTTGCATTGTGAGAATGTGTCATTGTTTATTACATGTTTCCATTGTTTGGCATGCAAAATTCATTTAATATCGCTCGTCCAGCTGGTGCTCGCAATATAAATGCAAATCGTAATTCCACCCAGCGTGTCTTTTGCCATTTTATTAGAATACCATAGAGCAGATTCGTTACATATTATTTAACCATCAGTTGGCTACTAGAGCACTGTTGGAAAAGCTGTCTTGAAGTATCTGTAGATGGTTTACTTTCCGATGAACGCAGAGCAGACGTGTTTGTCATTTACAGTTAGAGCGTATTTGCTCAGCATGCATTTTTTGCCGTTGCTCTAATACTGCAGATCCATCAATTTCGTACGTTATGCCTACACGTTCAACTTTGAGGATAAATCCGGATCGAGGCAAAAGCAGCGCATCAAAAAATTTCACCAACGCGATTTGCGATGCGTTGAAACTCGAAACAATGGACTCCTGTTTACGAAAGAAAGCAGAGCAAACGAGGCAAAATGACGAAAATAGTATGCGACGTGGACGCAATACGTTATAAACGCATTTCCATTATTGTCGCATGTAGATTTGTGACGAAATGGCGAGCAACGTACGATTATGGTTCCTAGTTATAGCTGCTTTACGCGAAATTATCACCGTCACACAGTTGCACGCAGTTGCAAACGCCGAGTTGTCTATACTTGCATGCAGTGTTTTACTGATAAACGAGACGGCTGAATGCCACTGAATTGCAGCGGCCAACAAGGAAACATTCTCGTACGATTATTGGCTGGTTGATAGCGCCGAAGAAAACGCCAATGCTTTATCTGGCACTTTGCATATTGTTGAATTTCCGCCATTTACTCGCTGCTGCCCGTTTGAATGCGCATCGAGCCGGAGCCGGAGCTCAAAAAGCGATTACCATGGTCGTTTAGGAATTGTGTATTCATCTACTCAATCAAGCACGTAATAATTTCCGTGATAATTCATCGCTTAGTTTTTGCTGTTGCATTTTTCGACGCGAGATAATTCCCCCTTTTTATCCAGCTTCCCTAATCGTCAATCAAGCGCAAAAATTTCAATTTCTAATAACTGCTTTGCACCAGGACGTAGACGAACTGTAAATGAATAGTGTGGGTGATTAATATGCTCAAATTGTTGTTTCGTTCACGTTGCAAATGCACACACGTTGTTGCTGCTCAACGCGTGGAGCGATTGCGACCATGGGATATTTTCTAAAAGTCGATATCTAACGGTATCGGAAACTGGGGAATAACAACAACGAGCGCGCTCTCGCTCGTTGTTTGCTACGGTATTGCCACACGCGCTTATTTAATAGTGTCACACGAGGCTTCTTCTTCTTTGGCTCGTCAGTGCAGACTCGATGAACCGCATTGCAATGCGAAGCCAGACAGACAATGGAGCACAATGTGCATGCGCGCGACTTGCGAGAGGAATGTGCAGAAAAATGTGCACAACTGCATCGTTATGTTGTACATTATGCAATAGCGTGTGATGCGCATTACATTTGTGATCCGACATCACAAACGCGCTCATTCTCTTCTTCACGCGACATTTCATTCATCGACGCGCGCACAGAAGAACAGTTTCGCAGAATTATTTAGATTTTTTCCACACCGTTATGCTGCCTCGAAACTGGAAATAACTGCCACGAAATCGCTGAAATATTAGGAGTCGCATGTTCGATATCTATAATTTATGACAAAACTGCGTAAGTGGCTCAATTTAAAGCGATCAAGAAATGCTGTAGGCATTTGAATTCGCTCGTAAAATTTATCATTTGCTATTATTGACGCTGGTTTGTATGGAGTTGAGTGTGCAGAATCAAGTTTAAGGAGTCAATTAGTTCTTGGACAATTCCCAATATTCGATACGTAATGGAAACTACAAACAGTTTATTTGAACAGCCATTTGAAGAAACGTTTAACATTCTTTGCGACAATCGATAGAGTATCTTTTGCGTTATATAAGTGCGCGTAATGCTTGAAATATTTAGAGGTTTTCAACGTTCAATGTTTAGCATTCAACTTAGCATATAAAAACAAATATGCTGCAGCTACCGAATCGTAATATCAAGCGCGGCCGTTCGAAAGCCCGTGAATGCTGCGCGGAATATTTAATTATGAATATATGAAAAAAGATATTGAAATGCTCAAGCGTGAGAAACGCGTTTTTATGCGCTATGCTTCTGCTTACGCACCGTGCACTTTCATTTCGCTTAAATAACCGCACTGTCATTGATATTTTTATTGGCTAGCACGTTTTGTCCTGTCACGGATACGGGAACACCGCGAATACGTCCCGCTTCACTACTGATAACCATATCGAATACTGCAGACCGTCGATGCAATAATAGTTTTCATAAACTTATAGTTCATTTGCTTGACTTTTCTACTCCTTGCTTATTTGCAGCACTCCAGTATTCAATGGATATGATAGGAGGCATTGTTTGAGTCATTGATTATCACTTGATTTGCAAAATCAAGCAAATAGACTATATGAGCCTAATACTCGATTGCACTTAACGCGAAACCCAATCGCGAACCCCATCCGGCCACAGCAAGTTGGAAAACCAGCCGAGCAGAGCAAACGATTGCGTAATTAAAGGTCATTCCATCCATCCAAACACATTACTTAGATGAATTATTATTCTTCGCGTTATTGCTAGTCTTTCGAGATTGGTTTTACTTCCCTGCACAGCAACGCGGTTCATGCTCATGTTTGCTTGCTGGTTGGTCTCGCTGGCCAGCAAACAAGAAGCACCACCACGGAGACAACAAATAATCAGCAGTACAATGACTGATGTAGTCGGGCAAGCGCGGACACTCGCTGGGCGCATTCGCGTCTACTTAGTAAATTATTGCTGATAAAATCAACGAAGCAATAAAAATGTATTCATTGAGGTGTGCGAGAGCGAGCCGCGTGGTGCTTTCTGCTTGCTGCGGTGAAGTAAATGTTTACGGCCTGTTTTTATTTCACCAATGCTTTCGACCGCGAGTTCGTTTGTTTGACTCTCGGTTTGTTCTCAAATTGACTAAGAACTGAGACGCGAACATGAAGCAGGTAATGTAATGAATGAATTTGTACGTAATTTTCATGTATATCCGTTCGCATTCCGCAAATGAGCGGTGGCTTGGAAGAAAACAACAAAAAATAGATTTGCGCAAATTATAATGCATGGGAATTAAAATGCGATAGTCGAAAATTTCAAGCGAGCGAACAATAACACGTTTTCAAGGCCTACAAAACATTACAAGCATTTGCGCAAGTTTACATATTTGTATTGAAACATATCAAACAATGTGAAATCAGCAAAAGAGAGTCAACAATTAGTCATTTCTCAAACACTTTAAACTCTAGAGAATGAGAATAAGCAGAAAATATCAACCACCTACACCTGAATTCATCACAGAACAGAAAGGTCGACTTAATTAGTCATCATCTAATTATATTTTGCAAGCATAGCAAAACTATAAAGTTGAATAGTCTTTTTTAAGAAGGTTATCCAAACACAATATTTAACTTAATTGAAAGCGCTTTCAAGTTAAAACCTCCTCCATGCGGTTAGCTAACTAATTAAATGTCGCTGTGGTGATTTGAAATGTCTGTAATTTTCCGCCGTCAAGATTTTCCTCTAATGATCATGTCGCTTGATTTTTACGCCTGCAATTTACCTTACATTCATTTGCTGACCTTCTAATACTGCTGGATAGAATCGCACTCGTAGTGAAGTGATTGAATTAAAATGAGAAAAGTAACTTTCTGATCTCAAAATCGCAAAAAAGCCAACTCATGATTACATTACTTTCATACGTGGCAATAATACAGATTCAATTTAATGCGCTGACAAAAAATTACTGCTGTAGCGGTTACGCACTATGCAAACCGAGTTAATTTTCCATTTTATTTTGTTCGTTGTCAATAATGTGCACCTTACGTAATTTTAGTACTGAACTGATCAGGAAACGTAATTATATCTAACGTAATGATCAATTAGGTATGAATAGTTTACACAACACGACAGTTGGAACACGCCAGAATTCGCCATCTCTCAAATCGAATAAGATGCTTGTTGTATTCAAGAGGCCCACTCCGGAATACACCGCAATAATATTAATAAATTGGTATGATAATTTCCGGAATTTCTCTTTTTTATCAACGCAATCAGTCGTTTACTTTTCGTTCTGGTTGAGTCAGTGAGTACAAATGGATTCGTGCGATTGTGTAATCCGCAAAATAAAAAATAATTGAAGTGCTTTATTGCACGAAAAGAAGTCGGACTGCAAAGTAGATATTTGAACTTCAGACTCGTTAGAAAACGATGAATAATATATATTTGTATCAATCCTTGTTGACATATTGATATGTGATGTGCTCTGGCTTCATTTACCAATGCGCTCGTGATAAACGGCAATAATTTGGCCGCGCAAATCGCGTAGCATGGCACAATCTCATTTCTTGCGGCAAGTCACGACGAATGTGAATGCAGCATCGAATGTCGTACACATCGGTCTCGTCGACGTCCAAGTATGCGTTTATATCTCGACAAGAAGTGTATTAATAAAACGTCCGCTCTCGTGTAGATAATATTCAACCGCATTATTCGTTGAACATGTTGTACTTGTCAATGCAAACGTGTTTCAGCTTCGAATGTGCGACAACGATCGTGTACGCAACGCACAAATCGCCATCAACCTTGACACTCTAACTAGCAAACGGACATAATCAACGCACACTTGACTGGATAGCTAATAACCACTCAATAATGGCAAGACCTGAAAACCACAATAGAATGCGTATGCAGAACAATAAATTTGATCTGGATTGATCGCGAAATTATTAGAAAGCATTGGTATCAACTTCGGCGAAGCTGGCTTTTACTTCATTTAAAAACCAAATTTTATTGATATAGAGAGCGAATTCATTAGCGATACCTATTATTATTGATTACGTAAATCTCTTGCATTGCCATTGTTCGCACATTGTTTCTTTGATCCAGTTACATATTGTGCTTCAAACAGAACAGGCATCTGAATATTGCTAGCATTCTTGTCATGTTATTTTGCAGCATCGAATATTTCTCTACTCTTTATGTTGGTACCGTTAGTTTTTCGAAGATATTTACCAACTTTTGAGCGTTCCAATCATGCTGAACGTAACGCACGATTGTCGTCCGTTTGATGGAAATTTATTTTGCTCATTTAGTGCTTAAATTCAACAACACTTTATTTAACAATTTTTGGAATTTTTTTGGAATTAAATTTCACCGCTTTTAAATACGGTAAATAAACTGAGCGATTCAAACATAACATATTGGTTGTATGAACAAATTTTGCTAAACATTATCAAATAACAAATTAATTGTTGACTCTTAGTTATCTTATCACACACCCAGCTTCAAATATTTTTATATTATGATTCACTATCAAGTTATAAGTCTGGTAAAAATCCAATAATTAAATTATCTAATTACTCAAATAAATTAATATAATTGAGCGCTTTGAAGAGTCGTAATTATTCTAATCTCGCTCATCACCTGGTGTGGATAATTTGCGCTGCATGCAAACACACTCATTTGATTCTTCGGGCAACCAAATAACAATAATAGCAGAAATGGAAAGTTGCACGTCCTCTGTGATAAAGCCAGAGTAAATTGAAGCACTTCCCTTCGCTGCGTGCCGCTGCAAATCTGATTTCTAATCGGCGCAGAATCAATTCACAGCATCAATGAGTTTCTCATCCCGTCCACATCTGCATTATCATTCGGTTGCGTTTCCTTCTTCTAAAGCGCAAACGCTTTCATGTTACGCTTTAACGCCGAAATAATAATACACGACCGACGCATTCGTAGAAAATCGAACGCGAAATACGGCGTGTCGCGGAAAAATGTATTAAACCCAGTCATAATAATAATAATGATGCTAACGTTATAAATTGCGCCGTTCTGGTTTCACTTCATTCGCTGCTTTGCAGCTTGCCTCCAACATGTGCGTATGAGTTGTAGGTAGCTTTCGGTTTTCTTATGCTTTTCTATGAAATCGCATCATTTCACCATCATCCATATTGTTGACGGGTTCGCGCTCGCTTCTAGATGAATGTATTCAAAGCGGTTCATCGGGCCGTTGTAAAGCAGCGTGTGTGTGTGTGCCAGCTTCTTCTATAAATGCTCGTTAAAAAGAAAGTGCAATTCTGTGGTGTTTGTTGCGGCTTTTTCATTTCGCAATAACACATATGGCTGTTAGATTGGACGCTTGCAACTCCCACAAACGAATCTAATCTCGAAATAATTGCATAGTTTACATGCGTCTGGTTACATTTCCTTCACCCATGTCATGTACTATTAATGTTTTTATTTGGGTGATTATATAACGCAAAACGTGTTTTGCAGGATTCTTTAGAAGAAATTTATTTTGGTATGATGGATAAAGCAATTTTCGCGTCTCCTAACTTTCATTTGGCATTCTCCTAACAAAGTCATTAACATGAACTCGGAATAATCTTGTATTTGGAATGTTGCGTCAAACAAGAATGTGATGAATAATTACTAGGGTCAGTAGTTCACAATCGATAATTGTGTAAGATAAACCTACAGGAGGACACAAATTTTCGAATTTAAACTTGTAGTATTTTACTTCTTTATTACCAAGAAGATATTTGTGTTTTAATCATGCAATGTAGGTTGCTGTCTCTTTCGAGACGAGCTAATTGCGTTAACACGATAAGCGGAAATGAAAATGCAAACTGTGATGGTAACCAGTTCAATGAAACAAGACTAAATAAATTCAATTCAGATTGGTATTGCAGCACCCACTTATTTTTACGCTAAAACGCTTAAACGAATGTTTATTTCATTTCTTTTACGGTATTGTGAACAGATTTAGCGTAAACACCAAATACGTATATTTAGTATGCAAACGAACTTTGTTTAAAGCGCTCCAACGACTAAAATTCCACACCATATTTGTCCCATCGTCCCATCCGTAAACTAGTTTAATCGCTACTTCTTGCAAGCACGTACGCTAGGGCTGCTTAAATATCATTCGAAAAACGTTATTCAATTCGTTACTATTAGTCAAACAGAACAAACAAACTCCAATATCCTGCCATTAGTCAAAGTAAATTGAGGACGTTAATAATCTGCATGTGTTTTCATTGTTTGATTATCTTCCCGCACATAATCTTAATAATTAATTTAATCGGTATTCATCTAATATTAATTCAACTTTCATTCAGTTTCTCATAGTGCACAATTGTTTCCTCATACTCGTGTTTGTTTGGTATTTACAGTACAGCCTCAGACAGCTCGACTTGTCGCTACTCTCTCAACTTTGGTCACTTAACGAATCCATCCAGGATTTTCGCCACATGCTGCAGGAACAGGATGAGCGCACCGTGCTCTCGCCACCGTCCCCATCTCCCACGACCTCGTCCGGTGAGGACGTCGATGGAGATGACTTTTTTCAGCCATCACCAATGCGATTCCGGCTTGCGCCTCCTCCACCACCTCCACACAGACGCACAAGTAATAGTTCCTCCGGAACTGGTTCAAGTGTGTAAGGTTCTATAAATAGTTCATACCATTTATATGTATATCTAATTGATTATTGCTTTCAGGTAATTAATCATTCCAAATAATGAAGATAACATTTTGTGATTATTTGATTCAAAATTGCGTGTGAATGAAGAGACAAGACGGGGAATAGTAATGTTTTGTGATATATATAATTAATTAAAAGTATGAAGAAGGTAAACTTTTTTATGAAAATATGCCACAAATAACATTTTTTTTTAATTCGACTGATTTAGTTGTGTAGTTCATTTTGTGTAGGTTTGACACATGTAAAAGAAATAAATTATTGTGCACTAGACCGGATGTAATCATTGGAAACGAATTTTTCGAATATTGTATTTAGACATTTTCTTTATATTTTGTATAGTTGCGTCCTTCACGCTATGGATCATCTCATAAACCTTGTTTGCTGTGGTAAGAAATAAAACTAGAGACCATTTTCCCAATATAATGCAGTAAGCAGCGAGCGGTAAATATAATCATCGTAATTCTGGAACGGGGATAATGAATATTGAAGAAGTGCTGCTGAAATCCCCCAAGTGGAGAACCTCTTTCAACCTCTGCAGCAGTATCATATGGTATTATAAAACCATTTTAATTCCATAAATGCAAGTGATAAACAAAATTGTTTCAGCCTTGTTTTGGTATCTATAAATGACTACAAGTTTGTAGATTTCAAAAAGCATTGGACATTTGGGAAGCCTTGTGAAATGATGAGCTGCAGCAGTTTCTTAATGTATTCCTAAAAATGCAATTGATAAGTATTTATTAATTTATCTTTATATTCTTGTTATGGTCTTTCTTTATTATTGGAATTTTCACGTTCAAGGAAATGAAACCTTCAACTTCAAGCAACAATGGATAAGTGGAAAATCATCATGCAATGGTGTAAGCTCTACAAGAAAGTGGAAGGACCTCAACCAGTAATGTACATCACCAAATTCCAAATTCACAGTATTGATGGTGCCAGGGACATTTACAAAGCAAAGGCTCTTGCAACAATTTCTTAAAGTATTGTAACTTATTATTCAATATTATACAATATGTTATTATGTATGTAATATATTTTGTTTTAGAATCTACCTTATTTTGTTGGAGTTTGTTCTACAAATGTGGTGAATGTCAAGACACCAGGGACATTTGAGAAGCATCTCCAAACAGTGTGGGCTCCTGCAGCAGTCTCTTAAGGCATTGCTTGAACAATATATTACAATAAATACATTATGTTATAATGTACATCATTATGCTGCAGCTTTATATGGTATCGGGTACACCATTAATGAAATGCAGTGTTTACATATAGTGGTGTGAACTTTGACAATTTCTATCTGTGGTGTCTTCTGTTGTAGCTCTTTTTCCTCGTTTGATATTCCTTAATATTTATTTAAAATCTAATTGAATTCTTCATATTCTTTCATGTTTGCTTTACACTTTGTGATTAGATTACTGTGGTTGGATGAGAACTATACATTTGCGGGAGTAAAGTACGACTTTATTCCCCATGTATAGTCGGTCCGCTGAGCATTGGTTATATGATCACTTAGCAAAGTTTCAAACCGCGGGAGTAATGCCAAGCTTTACTCCCTCCTTTATCATCGAGGTACAACTGTAGTTCACGGGCTTATTGACATCTTCGGCAGTTACATTATCTCTGATCTTCGGTTTGTATGTGTTTGTTGAACCCCGCTATCAGACGATTTTCTGTGGAGATTCCGATCACATTCTTTCATCTATGATTCCGATCATTCCAATGTTCACCCAACACCATTGCGGCATGTTTTCAAGATAGTAAATAAGTGAATAAATATTTCATTATTATTCTTATCACAGAAGCATCAAGTATTTAGGGTCTACCACATATCGGAGGAAACAGAAGTGGATGAATGCAAGTTCTAGTGGTCTTGTATAAATATACCTGTAAGTGTGATAAGTAAATGAACATTTAATTGTATTTCTTATTATAATCTTTATTTATTGTTCTAGGAAATGAATAAGTCCTTGTTGGAACTTCAAGCAACAATGGCTAAGTGGAAAATCATCATGAGCTGGTGCAAGTTCTATTACAATTGTAGTTGGACATCACCAAATTGATGGCATTGGACTCCTGCAGCTGGATCTGCCACATGTTGGAGGAAACAAAGATGGGTGGATGCAGGCACTAGTGATCTTGTATAAATATTGCCATAATTGAGATTGGTAAATGAACATTAATTGTATTTCTTATGTTAGTCTTTACTTATTGTAGCCAACATCAATTACAATAAGTTCTTATTGCTGGAAGTTGGGTGGACCTGAAGAAGCAAATAGACAACATCATCACCAAATTCATGATGCCTGTATGGACAGTAGCTTTATGGTATTGTATAAACCATTTATTTGAATAATTTACCAGCTTAAATTCTTATTGCTAGTTGGTGTGGTGTTTACATACATACTTTTGTTGTAGAATCTTCAGAGTCTAGTCTACTAGGGAGATTTGCAAAACATCTTCAAGGTACTGTCTTAACAATTTATTTCTATAAATACAATATATTATAATGTATATCATAATTTTTCTTGTTTTAGAATCTTCCATGTTTTGTTAACGCCTGCTCTACAAATAAGATCTTCTAGGACACAATTGACATCTTGAAGCAATCTCCAACTGGTGCAAGAAACAGCTGCATATTGCTAAGGTAATTTACAGATAATTCATTTTTGATAAAACATTTCAATATGGATTGTTACAGAATCTGGAAATATTGTTAGAGCATTTATCATATAAAGCATATGTTGGATGTACAATTGTATTGTATAATTAATTAATTTGTATATATTTAATATTTGAATCAATATCTCATTGATTTTATTATTACAGAATGGTGGAGTTTTCATCACATATTGAATGACTTCTAGAAGCATTTTAAAGCAGTTCCCAAGTAATGTGTGCAACAGCTGTAACTTCTTGTGGTACTAGTCTAAAAAGAATTCATCTCATGGTGAGTGTAATTTATATTTTCTTCGTTTTCTACGTAACGCTTTGCTGTATCAGTATTGCTTAAACTGTATTTATTCAGTTCCAGCGGGCAATTGCAACAAGCGTAGTTATGATCACGGCTCATCTTGTAGAGCTGTTCGGTATAGATTAATCGGATTCGCTCTACCTCGCAGTCAGTCGCTGGATTTGTGTGGTTTAAGCGGCATTATATATTCCAAAATGTCTGTAATTTTAGCAATACTTTCTTTGTTTTCTACACAACCCGCTGTTGTACTGATATGATTTAAACATTGTATTCAATTGTTTGGCAATTAGGCTGTAGAGCGCTCTTCGACTTAATAATTTCGCGTAGCTGTATCGGTGTAGTTTAATCGGGACCGCTCATCTTTGTTTGTTTACTTCGCAGTTGCCGGATTTGTATGGTTTTTTATAACGCATTAAATCATTATCGTGTGCCGTCGGCTAAAGTGCTTGTAATATTTGCAATATTTTCTTTGTTTTCTACGTAACCCGCAGTTGTATCGGTATGGTTTAAACTGTATTTTATAGGGTTTTTCATGTACTTTGAAATTACGTTAAAAGATTCGCGAAATTCCAGCGGGAACTATAATCTTTTTTGCATTTTAACAAATTAGTGCGTCGTTTTTTGTAGTTTGTGGTTTTTG